>CM067503.1:43657138-43793110 GCA_034509495.1 Acestrorhynchus altus | reverse complement strand
GAGAGAGTTCTGAACACTGTGCCACAAGAAAAGAACAGTTCTTGATGACCTAAAGCCATACTGAAAATGAAGCCTGGCTGAAGTTTCCAAGAGGTATCCAGAGAAACACAGCACACAGCTGTTCACAAACAAAGCAGGTTTTATTACCTGTTTCACACATTTAAAAAAATACTTCAGGAAGATAAAGGTCATGGCAACTGCTGTAACCTACTGCTGCCTGTTGTATTCATGAAGCGATTCCTGGTCAGTGGTACCAGTGCCAGACTGGCACCTGCCCTGTACAACAACAGAATCGGGATGATTACATTCCTGTTATTCTTGAAAATGGTCTTCTTGAATTAGTCTTCCTTGTTCTCATCTGTTGGAACATTTGGATACTCTGGTACAGTAGCCGCACTCAGACATGGGAATATAAACGTAGTTAGTGATCAAGTTTTTCTTTGTTGAGGCGGGGGGAGGGGGGACGGGAGACGAAGACGAAGACGTGGGACGGAGAAGGGGGGCCTCATAAGAATGCATGATATAACGGATGCCGACCCCCTTGCTTTATGAGGGTGCTTTGGGACCACTCTTTAAAAACATGAAGAAACGAGGCTCCGGTTCTCAAGCAAAGGGTTTTCAAAATATATCCTTTCACCGTGGTTGATTATCATTTTTTTCTTCTTTCTTTTTTTTAGCAAGGAGTGTGCAAAGTCTTTTCTCCCCTAAGGTACATATGCCTCCTTTTCTTTTTTTTAAATTGTCTATTGTTTCAGTGTAGTATCATTGTAAAGGAAACAGAGTGGAAGGGAATTTTTTACAGTGCTGTTGAGGAAAGAAAAAAAAAAAAGGGACAGACGAACGCAGGAGTGTACAGTAATTCATGTAGCACAAGAAGCATGAAGGGGGGGTGGTGTCCCTGTGGCAGAAAAGAGGGCCATTGGTTGGAGCCAAACGGTGGGGTGGAGTCACACATCCATGTTAGGTGGGAATGATGCCATCGCTGTTCTGGATGCCCCGCCTCAGCTCCAACTCTTCCAGCTTCCGCCACAAGTCCTCCCGCTCCTTCTCCTTCTTCTTTTCCCTGAGACAGAATGACAGAAACAGATAAAGAAAGAGCAGTGAGGAATGGACCTTTTATTAGAGGTCGTGCTAAAATTTATTTCTTTTTAAGCCAATTTGCAGGGTGTCTTACCTCTGACGGTCTGATTTGTAAGTGGCAGCAAGTTCATCAAACAGTGCGCTGTTCATCTCCATAAATGCTTTAAGCACATTGTAGATTAAAGCAGATATCGCTCTAGAGGAGACCAAAAGAAGATGAAAAGAAATTCACTGGATCTGAAAAGGCGGAGAACAAAACACTCCTTTATAGATAACCATATTTAGTGTTTTCTAGACTTTTGTATAATTTCTGCAGACCTTGTGGAGTTAACATACAGTACAGTGCAGACATCTCAGACTTCTAGGTACACTGCCTAAGCACAGTTTATCTTGGCAATAAAAGTAGTTTTGCTTTTAAAAAATGAAATATAAATATTTTTACATTTATTTTAATCACAATTTAATCCCCAGTTTGGGGATTTCAATTACCCGAACCCATTAGGATTCTCCCCCATCACATGTGATGTTCCCCTGACAATAGGAGAGTAAAGACAATACATGTGAAGCCAGCAATCACCAGCATGTGATAACCACCCAGAGACAGCATGGTCAATTTTGCTCTCTCTCCAGTTGCTGATGGCAAGCTGCATGGTCCAGAAATTGAACCTGCAATCCTTGGATCATAGTGCAAGTACATTAGACCACTGACCACTCTGAGTCCATAACAAGAATGTTTCACGAAGAAGAGCATGGCGTAGTCTCTGCCGTTATAAACTACTTACACATCAATAATTAGGCGTCCTTCCAAAAATGGCTTAACAGGGTGATTTTCTGGCCTAGCAGCCTATTAAGCAGATTCAACTGGATAAGACTGAGAAGTAAACACATTGTTGCCAAGTAGGTTCAAAATGTTTACTGTAGTAAGAACTATGAAACACAAAAGCAGAATGGACCACAACTGCACTTCTTTTGTGCTGCAGGGAATGCTTTCTCAGATATAAAGTGGTTTCAGGTGTAAAGTTAGATGCTCCATCTAATACTTTCAGGATGAGTTGGGAAGTTGGGGATGATCAGGGTGATTATCGTCCAACATCCTGACCTCCTGACCTAATGCTTTTGTCATTGAATGCAATCAAATTCTCACTGCAATGCTCAAATTCTAGAAGAAAGCCGTCCCTGGACAAGAGAGACAGTTACTCCAGAGGATAAACTCTTCAATACCCTTAATTTTTGGTAGCAACAATAAATGAGCATACGTCCCAATTCTCTTGTCAATACCATGATGTGTATTTATGTATCATACTGCCAGTCCCTTTTTGCAAATAAATATTTATATGACCTATTTTTCCACACACACATAAATTACCTCTGATTACCTGCTCTCTCTCATGACTCATTCAAAAAACAGTCACGACTGAAAACAGGTGGCCATGCAGTTTCCAAATATTGAAAATGGTGTAAAGAAAGCATTTTGAAACTTCCATACTACATACAGTCATGTGAAAGTGTCAGACCACCTTGAGAACACCTTTGTCTTTAACATTTTAAAAAATTTGATCTTTATTAACAACATGAAGAAAATAAATGTTTTTTTGCAAAATAAAATTAACAGAAATGGAATTTTTTGGAAGGAAATAAATAGAACACCATATTCCCTAATTCTATTTTTCTTTGGCTGAAATAATGTCAATTAGATGTTTCCTATAACCAAACCAGCCATTTGGGGTGTAGTTTGTGTACTTCTGGTGCAAGTCCCAAGCCCTGAAAAAAGGTGAGGGTTGCCTCAGGAAGGGAATTCGGCGTAAAACTTGTGCCAAAACTATAATGCAGATCATAAATATGGTGATCCGCTGTGGCGACCAAAAAAAGGGAGCAGCCGAAAGAAGATGTTTCCTATAACCATATGCCAGTAAGATATCAACTGGAAGAAACTCCTCCATGCAGAATTCTTTCAGCTACGAGACGTTTCAGTGTCTTCAGATGGTCTTACGTTTTCCTCAAGCCCCTCTGACGCAATAAAGACTTCACAGGGCTTTCTATGACGGAGAGCTTTCCAGCCCCAAACCATGATATTTCCACACCCAGGCTTCACAGCCTGCTCAAATGTTGTGTTTGTTTTGTGCAAATATCTATGTTTACTGTGTCCAAATCATTCAAGTTTAGATTCATCTGTCTAAACCACATTGTTCCAAAGATCCTGCTCTTTATCTAGGTGTTCTCTGGCAAACTTCTGGATCGAGTCTTGCCCTGATATTTTCCTGACAGCAAGGGTTGTCTTCCTTGCACACCTCCAAAGAAATTCTATCTTGTGCAGTCTGTTTCTGAAGGTAGATGTTGAACTATGACAACTGTGGCAGTAGTTCCTGTGATGACATTTTTGGATTGTCAGTGGTGTGGATATGTGGTCTGGTCTTGGACTGAACTTGCTGGGACAGCCTGACTTCTCACATATGCATCTACAACTTTCTTTCTGAAGGTGTCAGAGATGTCTCTGGGTCTCACCATTAGGATTCCCATTCACTAACATTTTTCTCAGTTAAAGTGCATTTCTAATAAGTCTTTTGTAGACATTAATTCAGTTGTATGTCACATACACCCCTCAATACTGTTAAAATTAAAAGTGTCCATATGTTTAAATATTCATGAGGTTGTCCAAACCATCACATGACTACAGAATATTTCTGTTTAAACTTTTTTTCTTTCTCTCATTCTGTGTGCCCTTCTAACTCCAATGACCCAACCATACATAAACACGGGGCAGATTCCAGTACTATGTACATTGCACTGTAAGTTGTTGTACTGAGTGCACTTACGGGTTCCAGTGCTCTTTGGAGATCCTGTAGAGACTGGCGAACATGATGGGCAGGATGACACTGGAGTTCTCCTCAATCAGACTCATAATGTACTCATTGTTCCAGTAGTACAGGGCTCGCTCAGCCACCTGCCACATACAGAGACAAAAGAGGATGACTATTTCCTTTACATCAAAGCTATTACTGTAATTTGAAACAATGAGAATGCAACAACTGTGTGCAGAGTGAGTGGGCTTGTGTACACTGTGTATAGGATTGTGTGCGTGTGTCTACTGCAGACCTGAAAGTGTGGGCTGGACACACATCTGGAGATCTGCTTGAACAGTGGCTCCTGAATCTTGACAAACTGTGTGGGCTCAATCACATCGAGGATCTCCTCCAGCTCCCCAAGGAACATGACCTAGAGTCCAGCAGTGTGTTGGTGGAGTTAAAAATAAATAAATTAGAACACAAAATCCAGTTTTCAAGGAAAAGCTGGTACCACAGAGGTTTTGAACATGTTCTATATTTTTCTAAATATCAGTATCCAATTAATCAGTTCATAAAATCAGAGGTGGACACGGTCAAAATAACACATTAGTAAATTACAGGCAAAAACCACCACACACTTGCCTCTTTCTGGCTGCAGGTTTTTGGCCAAAACTTCAACAATCCTCTTATCACCTGAAAAGTTCCACACCACAAACACAAGTTTGAACAACAAAATCTAAACTGGCAAAAGATGATGAAGAGATGTAAGCAATTCACTTACAGGTTCTGTTAGCGTGGGGTCTTTCTCTAGGAACTGTACAATACAGTATGCCAGCTGCAAGAGTAAGAAATGTTGATACATTTGTGGAATGGCTTGAAAGCCGTACAAAAAAACAACTGTTGCTTAAGAGCAAGTGTTGTCAATTACTCATCACTCTATTCACTTCTTTCCCCTAAAAGGGCTCGTCATAAAAAAACAAACAAACATGTCCTTATTTGAGTTGACATCCCCTCACCCTCCAGCTTAACTCTCTTTAATGGAATATCATCGGACCCTGAGCAAACTCTCTCCCAGATGTATTCTGCAATAGCTCTGTATGTTTTCTTTCATGAGGCGTTCTTTCCTGCCATTCTCATTCCATCAGTACAATAAATCTCCAACTGTCTCTAGCAAAGAGTGAGGATATTTCGAAATAAAGCTTCAAGAGCCCTTTCCAAGTATCCTCAATAGCAAGTACAAACATGCCAAAGAAACACAGGAGCTGAAATACCTGTGCATGAAAAAGGGACAGACTCCTGGCTGAGTGCAGAGGCAGTAACACTTTCACCAGGAACTGCTTGTGTTCAGCTTTTAGAGGAAGTGCAAAACCATTGATGATGCTGGAGAAACAGTGAAACAAATATGTAAATGAATGTATTGTTATGAAAAAGAATGAAAAGATTCATAGAATAAAAACATTCGTCAGCCACACACCTTCCCAAGATCTCTAGCAGCTCAGCCACTCCATTGAAGTGCTCCGTTTCATACACAAACCTTTCCAAATAGGGGTGAAATAAGAAGGAGCAAAAAGTTTATAACGAGGATATGTATTCATGCTAGCAACATAATCTCTATACTAAAAAAAAGGGGGATGTTTTCTTACCCTAGAAAAATATTGTTGATCTGTTTGCGGATGAAGGCCCTGAGGCCAAGGAACTTGCCATAAATTCTGTGCAGGACAGTCTTCAGGCAGTCCCTCTCCCGAGGGTCCTCACTGTCAAACAGCTCCAGGAGCTGAGCATGAGACAGAGGCAGTGGGTCAGAAGGAGCACTTTATTTAGGGCTTCATCAGGGTGAGGGGAAATGTGCTCTTCATATTAACAGTCATAACATGAATACACTTGTTTAACAAAAGCGTGTTTACAACCTTTACTCACTTAAACATAATATAATGGCTAGTGTGCAGAGAAATGGAAATTTCCACAACACAAACATACCTGTAGTACAAATTTCTGGTCAATGTATTTTTTGGCAATGCTGGGCTGAAATTCCTGACTCTCCAGGAATCGAATGAAAAACTCATAGACAAGCTGGAAAGCAAGAAAAAAAAAAAAGTCAATCGTCTGCCAAAGATGTTGGGTGTTAGTAAACAAAGAAATCACGCCATTGTTCTGTTCAGTTAGGTGTTGCCTCTAAGACTGTACCTGTAAGTGTGGCCATGAGGCCTCTAGAGTAGGTTCATCCTCCTCTGGGTCAAACTCATTACTGTCACTGGGCGGAAGAGTCCGGAATATGTTACAGGACACCTGAGAGACACATGAAGGGAACCTTAAGGAGCACTTAACACTTGTTGAAGGCAGGTCTGAAAGCCCATAGCATATATTTCACTGCTGAATAATTTCTTAAACGATTCAATCTCAAATGAACATGAAAACCCGTCTAACCATTTTGACGACTTCGGGATAAGTCTGCTCAGTCAGGTAGCCCCGGCTGACCGTCACATAGTCTACCAGCTCGTTGAGAGTGGAGCGTTTGTACTCCTTCATCTTAAGGTCAGACAGCGTGTCCATGAAGTCAAACAGTGTGCAGCACTGCTGCAGCTTCTTCAGAAACAACTCTGGCTGCTCTTGAGCAGACACATCTACAAAGAGAGGGAGAGAGAGTGTGAGGAGGAAACAAGGAAAAAAGTAAAAAAACAAACAAACTACTGATAAAGGTTCATTTCTAACTTTCCTTTCTCTCTAAGGTCTACGGAACCAAGGCACTACACCACCTCCGGATTACTCAGGGAAGCCTTTTCTTCTAGTAAATACTAATGATTAGTAACCTTCTAACTAGCAGAACTACTTCCAAATACAGCCACCTTCATTATCAGGATTTTGGCTCTCAGCACTTTTGAAAAAAGGAATGTTAGACAGTGAAGTATATGGTAAAAAATCTGATCTGATATTTGTGTCTGTGTTAACTAGGGCTTCCACAATTATTCAATGTAATCAATGATGTCAGTGCTAAAAATAAAAAAAATAAAAAAAACATTTTATTATTTATTATGATAAATTATATCCGCAGATTCTGGAAGAACAGTGGTTGGTCATTATGACGTAATCACAACTGCAATACTGTACAGAAAGACACTACCTACACAGCAAAATATTAGTCAGCCAAGAGTGATTGTTCACAATGTGAAATATCACTTCCGTGGTGTTAGCCTGCCTGCATTGGCCCTGGAATTACTAGAATGGTGGAAACATGTTGCCTGTGGGCCTCATTAGCAGTGTTTAAGCCAAGCACACAAAACATGTACCATTACAACATAATTTATTGCTGCCATGATTTTAAGCACGTCTCTGGGTAGAGAAAAAACGTATTCATATACTTTGAGAATAATAGTTTTTAAATCAAATAGATAGATAGTTGGAATACAGACTTTACTTTCTGGAGTTGCCAATTAAACTTAAAATTACATTTCGCAGTACTGCATCCCATAATGACATACAATTTGTTGTTGTTGGGACAAAAAAAAAACCAAGCAAACAAAAAAAGTTGACATTTAGTCAACAAATCAATAAAATAGCCAACGGATTAATCAACAGAAAAATAGTAATTAGTGCCTGTCCTGGTACTAATAATACAGCATCACAGTTTGTGCTGCTAGTTAATACTGAAATAACAGTTTATATAATGAGGATTGTGGACTCATTTATTTAGTTTAGAAGTATATTTTCTTAAAATCAGTGTTTCATAGTGTGCTTAATACTTTATAATCCGACTGACCACCCTGACGATTCAGCTCCCAGGACCTTTAAAATACTGCAGTCAAACTGATTTGGTTTTCAATAGAATGTGCATAGCATTAGCGTCAGATTCCTACTGGTTCTGAACTCCTTTAGAGCTTGTTTTTAAAACAACGAAAGGTGCATGGTTCTCCCACCAGTAAAACATCTCTGTATTAATAACTTTATATAGTATGAGATATGTTGTGTTGTCATGTTCCACTGTAAAATAACTCCACACTGCAGAGTTAAACTCTTATGAACCATCTGAAACTATTCAGATGGCTGCTATTGCTGAGAATTATGTCCACTAAAGGCACCTTGCAGACATCAGATGCTTTCTGGACAGAATAGTCAAAACTAAGTATCTGAACTGGATCAGGACTAAAATAGCCAATACTATGTACCATTACAATACGCCCGGATCAGCATTAACTAATCGTAATATTTAAAAGATGTCCACAATACACAATAGTGTTCATAATATTCTGACAAGCAGACAAACTACACCAGTATTACCTTTCCTAAAAGGTACTATTCAACTACTTTACCATACTTATTCAGTTTAAATCACTGCACTTCAACCAGCAAAACAGTACTAATTACGCTCGTTGAAATGAAATGTGCAGCTAGTCAGTGCTCTTTAAACACAAAAAGAAATAACAATAAAAACATATTGTATGTTACAAGAACAAATTCATTATGATACAACACTAGAAGTTGTAGATAATGAGTGCAGAGAGGGGCCTGACTGAGGAGTAAGAGTGTCTTCTGCTTCTTACCACCACTTCCACTAATGTGGGTGTCATAGTACACAGAGGTAGAGATATAGACACAAAATTTTCAACCTCTTTGGGGACACACGATACAAGCCAGCATAAATTGGCCATTGCAGGAAATATCAGTATTGTTTACACCCTCTTTGAAGATGCAAGGACCTTTTCACATATTCAGCAGAATTATCTCTTTGATGTCTTCTGGGTGATACTATCATCCAGGCCACATCCACCCACTTACAAAAGGGACTATTTTGCAAGCACTCAAAACCAGTGAAAGACACTTCATCAGGGCATCGAACCTTACCTTTTACTCTTGCACCCTGAAGACTGAAGGGTTGCCTCAAGAGATCCTGAATGAACACTTGGCTTCAGTGCTCTAACATTTTTCTGCCATTCATCTGTGAATAGCAGGTGAGTGAACATGAGGTATTTGCCTACCTTTCAGCAGTGGCAGCTGCACCAGCTCAATGGGTTTGTCCTGAGATCTGAACTGAGACGAGCTCTGTGCTCGCTTCTGCTTGGCTTTTCGGACCGACTTCCTCGAGAAGCCGTCCACCTTATCTACGGACGGGGGTGCAGTCGCTGCTGAAGACATAGCCCTGTGACGGGGAGGGTACAGCAGAAAAAGACAGACGTAGAAAACGTAAGAGTGGGTCTATAATAAACATGCATGTACTGAGTGATTAAAGGCCATGATGAAAGTCAAAGTTTCTACACTGAATCAAAGAGTCTACTATTCTAGCTAGCCACTAATGGCCTTCTTCTCGAATGGTATTACAGAGGTCAGAAATAAAAAAGGCCTGCATCACAGATGCCAAAAACTCAATCGTGGTTTCTGCTATATTATAGCAAAGACTGTTGCAAAAGTCATATATGAACTTCACAATCCCCCAGTGGTTAGGTTGTGAAACAGTGTTATGTTTATTTTTGGTGTCATGTATTTTGTCAACTGTGTGCCAGACAGTGAGAATACTTATATTCCTCTGCTCAGCAGAGACCTGTGCTGGTGCTCTCCATGGTAAAATGTATTTCTCAAGGCCTCTTACAGAATTACTCCTTAAACCACATAAGACAGTGACCTGCTGGAATTCTGCACTGAAGCCCCGTACTCATCCCAGGTGAAGGGCTAGACGCTGAGTACAGAGGAGTGAGTGCAGGGCAGATGAGGTAGCAGTGTGCTGGTCTTCCCCTGGACTGTCAGGTCTTATGTAAGAGCTCAGTGCACATCCCCACAGGCCGTCGGCCCGGTGGGGATTAGAGAGGTCTGGCCTGACAGGAAGTTATCAGGCTTTAGCTCATTTCTCACTGACACAAGCAGTGGAGAAAGAGGAGAGTATTCCTCACCGTTCAACCACTCTTCACACACTACAGTATGTCAACTCCAAGTAAATGTGTGTGCCAAATACATGATTATAATAGGAGCACTGACTGTCTCTTATGCTTTTGAAAACTTTCATTTTACCACCATGTTCAGGACCAGAGCAAACTTGTATCGCTAATGACTGACCTTTACTAAACCTGAAACACTCTATGAAAGTTAATGATCACATGTATTTCATTTTCTTAAATTCCTTCTTTGGGTGTTGGCAATCAGAGAAGTCTGTAACAATTTAACTTGGTGAGAACACAGGCCACTGTTTAGCATGACATCTTAAATCTTAAATCTGAACTTTAGACAGGATAGACAGGATCAATTACATATGTAATTACTATGTTGTAACAATTCACAAAATTCAGGACAGACTTAATATGGTATATATTTAAAGGTAAATTTTTTGACATCACTTTTTATTAGAATCTAAATACTAATCATAAGCTACATTTCTGCCCCCCAATTTACAGGATTGGCCACAAACAAACACACAAACCAAAACAGAACAATACCATACAATTTACAGTCATTGACAAAAAATATTGCCCCAGGAATTTGTTGTAGGAATGAAATGTCACTTTCTATGTGTGAATATAATGATGAGATATGTACATGATTACATTGTTAGAGTGAAAGCGTCAGTTTACTGGGTGAAAACTCTCTAGCCTGAATGTTCTAGCCTGAGCATGGAGGCATACAGATTCTGACCACAGATGTTGCAGCTTGCCCTTTAGATCCTGTGCACTTGTAGGCTGCCAAAGTTGGTGTCCCAGATGGTCCAAAAATGTTTAATTGACATGAAATCTGACCACTAGATTTGAAGTGTAGTAATCTGGGAACATTCCTGGGAAAGCCTTGCAAACTGAAAAAAACTTTGAAGCTCTGTCATGAGAGGCAAATCATTTAGCCACATCTCACCATCACACCAGCAGAAGGGGACAGTGTAATTCTCCACAGCAAAGTCAGAATTGAAGCACTCGGATCCCAAACAGAACCTAGAGTCTGTAAAACTGATATAGTTCCGGTCTTTAGCAAAAGTGGGGGTGGTGTAGCAGGGGAAGCCCTTTATTGCACTCTTGTGCCAAGACCCACTGTTTAATCAAATCACGTCTGTAATCTGTTACTGTTATGTTTTTTGCCAGCGAGTGTCAGAAAATACAATCTGACACACTGAACTTACACACCTGTATTAACACACAGGTAATTGATCCTGACTGAAATATGTAGCTGGTTTACCTCAAGTCGTCATCACCTTGTGTTTCAAAAATGTTGTAATATTTTGATTTTGTTAATATTTTATTGTATCTCTCACACACACTTTTTTCGCTACAAGATCAGGTTTGAAGTAACTTTTGACCATTGCTCTTGGTCCATTCATCATCAAATTCAATATGAGGGCAGCTGCAAAGAAAAACGCCTACATAGGAGATTCATGGTTTTGACAGCAGTTAAACAGATCAGATCAGGACAGAAAATGTCCAAAATGTCCAGTATCCTCATGAAAAACTTTGTCAAATTTGAAAAAGAAAGAAAAAAGGAAAAACAGCACTCAGTGAGAACTTCACAGATGAAGAAGCAGCAGCCCATCATTCCACATAACTGGGTTGCTGGGTCCCTGTCAGTGCCAATCATGTCTGCTCTGACATTGCAAATCTGTCTTGTGTGGGTCTGCATGTTTCTTTTCTTAGACTACTTTAATGGAAATGCATGTTTATGTTAAATTGCTGTATGCAAAAGAGAAAATGCATTTGTATCCACACGTTTGCATTTAAATGCTATAAAATAGTTATACAATTAAAGGATTTGTAACAGCCACCTCCAGGTGAGAATAAGAGTATTATCACTGCAAACAGACATCCGTGCTGCTAAATTTATCATTCCAATGAAAAGTTCACTCTCTGTTGGACTTCCTGCATAAAAATGTGCCCATGTTAGGTAATGCTGCTGGGGATCCCTCCACTTTCCCTGAGCTGGAAAGTGAGAATCAAGTGCTGAAATTCCTGAGAACCGAGAAGGTACTCTGGCAATGCACTGAATCCAAATGAAATTTAATCTGATTTTGATTCTAGCCTCGAGGTGAAATGTAGTATTATCAAGTGAGTGTGATGGTTAACGCAGTATAACCTGGCTTATAAATCTGAATCTGAATAGTGCCTAATTCTTGATGGAAATAGAGAGCAATATTATGTCACAACTGGTCTTTTAGTACTAATAAATCAGGGATTTATAAGACATCATATCAACTCTAGATTCCAGTTATGTTGTGTTTATTCCTTCTGCAGAGCATAAGACTGGTCCAGCCAAGCTCATTACTAGTAAATTCCAGTGGTAAACAAGACAACCTAACAGTAAGAAGTGCAGCCATAAACTTAGTGGACATCAGAGATGAACAGAACTCCATGTAGGGAGGTTTAACGCAAATGTCTCTGAAACTATTCTCAGACCTAAAGTACACTGGCACATTGAGATGCATATAACAAAAGGACATTCATAGAACCACTGGGTCAAACTGTCACCATACATTTAAAGTAAATTTTTAATTACATTAATTTACACTTAAACCTGGAAAAGATCAGGGAGGAGTAATAGATTAACTTTTGGGAACTAGAGATTGATATGTTGACTTTCCGTTCGTGAAAATAAGACACACCAAAATAGGTCTCAGATTTAATGTATAAACAATTGAAGTTATTCTTGCATCAAGCAACAACACAAGTACACCAAAATACTCACAAGCAGCAACAGACCATTATTTCTGGGGTGTATTCACAAAGCAGCAATTCTCATTTAGTTAGATAACTTAACCACAAAGTTATGGACTGTTTAACAGGACGAAAACTCTGCTTTTCTCCAACAGTCTTGATTCGGGTTTGCGTTATAAGGCTAAACTGAGACATCTTGCTTTGTGAAATACTCCCCCACCCTCTGTGTCTCCATAAATAAACTGAAGAACCACTTTCGTAGAATTTAGGCCTAATCGCTCGTCAAGTGATCACACAACACGTCTGATCGTATCGTTTAGAACAATCGTTCATTTATATAATAAATCAAAGCTCAAATGAATTTCTTTCCTCTTATTTCACTGGTATAGTGAACACCACTGACAAACCTGTATTTAAGAAATACAACATTCATTTGCTCAGATGTAAATCATCATTCAGTCAAGGACTGGCCTTAATCTGTGTCTGGAAAAGTGCCCCAGAGTCATATATCAGGCTGGATCAAAGGCTGAAGAAGAAAGTGATAACAGGCTAACAGCAGGCTTAGGCCAAATAGCTCCTTCTATATGACAGAGCCAAAATAGAAGTTAATGTATAGTACGGTCGTATTTAGAAACTTTAGCTGAGAGCACACAGATGCCTGGAATGCTAGCAAAAACCTAGGTTGTTGTTTTATCACTCAGTAGCCAGCTACTTGTTCAGTCATGAGATGAGTATTCCAGAAATAATGTAATTACAGAAATGCTGATCTGATACTTGTTTTTGCCCTAATGTGATTATATTAGACTTACCCAAATTTACCAAAAAGCATTTACTTGTAAATTGTCAAGTTTAAAATATAGACAACCATATATCCGAAGCTTCATGGCATACCTCAGCATACTTTCACATGAATAATTAAAGAAAAAACAGAATGAACAATATATGCCAAGTGATGAGGAGGATTTATAGGTTAAAAAACAGGCTATGCCTTAAAAAAAGTCATCATTTACCTGTAAACGAAAAATAAAACTACAAACAATGTTAAAGAAAATAGTCCAAAAGTGTTACCATAGTGTGAATGAGGTGCTTGATTATTTTTTTTTAGTTAAAACTTTAAAAAGCAGAATAAGAAGCTCAAATCAATGTCTCACCTTAACTGCTCTTATAACTGCAGTTTTATATTGCATTCCACTAAATGTGGCTGTTTTTGATCCTTGTTTTTTTCATGGCCGAGTTTTAACCGAATCTACTACCTACTACCTGGGGTCTGACACAGTTAAACCAAATTATATCAAAAACCTATGGGTCAGGGGCCTATCAGTGAACACGCCCAAACTGTCTGTACACCAAGTCCAAGAAATGCATGACTGCAGCTGCAGAACAAAAACAGGTGTGGAGACTGTTGCATTCCCGAGAGCTTGTACGTCAAGGCTTATAAACAACAGCACTGCTTTGCTGACACACTACTTACTAACAGATAATGCAAACCAGCACGTGAAAGAAAACAAGAGAAATAAGGCTCCATTTCCATACGGTGGTATTCATGCTTTTTCATTACTATCAGACTCACTTTCCATCTAAAAAGACCAGAACTGAAATAGCTAATTTTACAACAATGCATGAGGTATTAAGTGACACCAATAGAGTAACAGTAGTATTAGGATTTTTATTCTATACTACTATGGCCAGAATTAACCATCTCTGCACTGACAGTAGTACTAAACATACTGTTGTCATACAAACACCTTGCAATTGGAAAATGACAACTTTAGAGCAGACAGAATATAAAACTTAATAAACTTAAGGAAGTCAATGTAATTTTTCTATTGCAATCATTTTGGATCATTTACTTATTATTACATTACTACATTTTGTTTTATGATGATTACTAGTACTTTTATTTTTTGTGTATAATATTTTATATAAATATGTATCTTCTTAATCCCATTAGTTTTTATTATTATTATTATTATTTATATTACTACTCCATATATGTTTTATGTTGAAATCTTATTAAGCTTAATTAAAAATGTTCATCATTATTAATCTTTGCTCTTTTAATTCACTTGTCATTCATCTAAGATGTTTGTATTGCTAGTTTTTGCAGTTTCATAAGTTTAACTTGATGATTTCACTTAAAACTTCTTTTCAATCCCTTTAAACTCTAAATGCTCATCTGCATTGAAAATTAGGGTTACCTTCATTATACTTCCAAGTAAAATAACGGCTGCTTCCTTGATTCTATTACCCCATTCATTATGGTCCATTCATTTGACACAACGTAAACAACATCTGTGAGACTAAAATAATGTCAAACGTGGACAAACTGCAGTGATGGTGTAAAGCTGCCAAATGTTTCACAACTTCTCTTTTAATGTCTACTCTGGACAAGGCTAAAAACTTTAACATCATGTCCTTTGCCCCAAGTCAGTACACTCATCAGTGCATAAAGATGAAGCCATGATGCAAATGAACCCCAATAGTACTGCAGCAGAGTAAGCGAGTAAGGCAAAATAAAAGGCTTTGTATTGGAAATACACATGTACAAGCTTTTAAGTTGACAGACTGACTAACCTTCTATAAGACAAGCTTTTTACCACAAGAAGCTATAAAAACTGAATGAAAGTCCAATTTTCTAAAAGTCACAATTATTTATTTGATTATAACTTTCATTTGTTGAGACCACAGATATTTTTCTCCTAGTATTCATTTTGCTTTGGCAATGCCTTGGTTAAAACTATTGTTTCTGATTGCATTTTAACTGCTGACTTTGGAGTTTAGTAATACAGTGTGCTGCCAATTTCCCAACTGCGCAATTAATAAAGGATGATCTTATCTTACAATTAACAATCCATTAAGAACATACACTACATGGGGTGGAAACTATTAATCTACATTTAAAAGGATCAGATAAGGAGCAGCCCAGCAAGAAGAAAATCCCCCCAAATGATGTGCGACCCAAGTCCAAATCTAATCTAGTCTGAAAAGCATGACTGTAATAGCAGTTTGAAATGAAAGGTGGTAAAGGGTGCACGAATGGGGCAGTGATACAGACTTTATAAGTGCTTTTAAGCATCAGCATATATTCTTGAAACATCTGATCTTCTGTTTGGTTATCTTTCAGCAAATTTCCCCTCCCTTTGTAGGCAAAAGCATATACAGGGCAGGATCTCACACTCCATGAAATGCACGTGGTGTGTGTGTGTGTATGTGTGTGTGTGTGTGTGTACTGTAACACAGCTGATTGATTAGACTGGTTCCAGTGAGGTGGGATCACTTAATACAGGAATAAACACCCTGATCACTGACATGTGAGCAGGAGCTGTTTCTGGAAGCACCCAGTGCTTAAGGAAGCCTGGTTCGGACTGAGGGTCGTCGGGTTGGTGGGGAGTGTGTGCAGCAGCTTCATGGGCTCGGTTCGCTTGTGCTGTAACCCTAAGACAGGGGCAGGAACCGGGTGGGGTGTTCGGGTGGGTCTGTGGGTCTCTCGCGGGGGGAATGGGCTAAAAAGGGGGTTAAAGCCGCCCAGTTACTCACCTCAACCGTGTACTCTCCAACCCGGCTCGGCTCGGCGGTAAAAGGGCGCGGGTGTACCTAACCGACGTTCCCGTCAACGGTCTAACCGTTGGAGGCGACTGGCCTGCTGTGGTGTTGATCGAACAGCACCGACGTCCTGCTTGCGCTGCTGTGTAGGCCCGGCTGCTCCTGCTGTCTGTTTACGGCTCTAAAGCAGCTTCATGGTGTTTCCAGCATTGCTCCAGCGGCCAGGCCAGCTAATCCCCCGCTACGCGTCCCAGCCAGACTGCCTCAACGCGCTCACCGTAAACGGGCCAAAGTGTCCGCCTACATCCCCCGGCAGCTCTACTCTACCGTGCGGCCACACGCGCTCGCAGTTAAACCTCTCGGTTCTGATAAGCAAGCGCTCGCAAAGCTGTGGTGCCAAGTTTTTTCTCTCCCTCAAAACACACCGCGAACTGTAACTTGATGACAGTTGTTTATGGGACGAGTAACTGCGGATTGGCTGCGCTGACCGCTCCCAGTACTCCGATTGGGCTACGCGGCTGTCAATCACGCGCGAGGCTGTGGGCACGCCCACGACGTCAACCGTCGTGACGTCGAGGCGCTGCGGCGGTAGGTTGCGCGGTGACTGAGCCGGAGCGGAGCAGGAAGGGCCCGGATGTGGAGGAATGTCTCCGGAAAGAGGCGCCGCGGCCTTCCGTCTGCGGAGGAGCTGAGGGAGCATGTGGTGGTGCTCCGTCACTCGTGTCGTGTTTTAATCCGTGTTTACTAGCGCCGCGGATGGTTTGACGGGTGCTTTAGCGGGTTCAGACTTATTTCTGTTGACTGTATCAGGCGGAGATGAGAAATCCGGATCCGGAAAGTAAAAGTCCGGGTTTTCTGGCCGAACGGAGCTGTGTCTGTTTCTGCAGCGCAGTGAAATCCTGGATCTGTACTTTCTGGACCTGGATTGGAAAGAGGGACAGATGTCCTGTTCGTTTTCATTTCACCCCCACCCCCCCTCAATAAGCAGTTAATGTTTTCAGACTTATATTATTTATAATGCTTATATATTTAGTTCTTTATATTTTTAATGTTCATTTTGTATTTGTATTTCTGTTTATATTCTTTTTTATATTTTTATTATTTATGTTTATATTTATATATTCTTTGTATATTTTAATTTATCATGTTTATATATTTATATTTTTATTCGTCATGTTTATATATTTTATTATTTATGTTTATATATTGTGTATTTTCATTTATCGTGTTATTCAGATGTTCATGTTTTTATCGTAATGTTTATATATCTGTATTATTTATGTTTATAATGCATTTTAGTACAAATCTTTTTAACTATAATTTGTACTAAATAATATATTTTGTAACTATAATGTGCAACTATCTAAATAATATTAATCAGAGCTCTGACTTGTATTATTTATGTTTATATATTCTTGATTTTGTTATTTATGTTTATATTGTTCTGTAATTTCTATGTGATTTTTTTTGTACTGAGTTCCTTGCTATCCCTTTACTGCTGCTGAATTTCCCCAGCTGTGGGACTGATGAAAGATTATCTTATTTATTGCCCACCTCTGAGTGAGACAAGCAAACTTGTCTGCTGTTGAAGCCTTAGTGAACTTACAATTAGTGGAGTCGAATATTTACAAAACAATGTTTGTTTGTTTTTCTTTTTATATTTATATAATTACATTCAAATCATAAATATGTAACTAATCAACAAGACGAACAGGGAGGATCTGTCTACACTCAGCTATACATACCATCACCATGAGGTGGCGCCAGAGTTATTAAATTTCTTGAAAATAAAGTCAAAAGACATTTATGTGCTATAGGCCAGGGTTGGGGAACTGAGGGCCGGGATCCAGCACAATTTGATGATTTTCAACACTCACTAAACCTGGCAACTGGTGTGCTTAATAAGTAAGATCATTATGAAAGACTGCTGAATGTACTGAACCTTCATCAGTGTCGATGGGTCATAAAGGTCCTAAAGTGTGATATAACAAGTCCATGTTGGTGCCACATATGAATGAACACCATAGTGCCTGACAGGATCAGAAGGAGTTAAACATGGGCCCCATGTGAGCTGTACCCTGCAAACGGGGCCCATGTCAGTTTAAGGTGGGCTTGTAACAATGAGGCCCATTTAAAAAGCCTAATTGGGTCCTGCAGTAACATCACATACAATTTCAGAGCTCATGCCCACCTAAAACCCACCCAGCCCAGTTTCATTGTTGTGAGCATCACATAAGCATATTGGCTGGGTTTACTCATAGTGATGTTCATAACAGTAAAAATGTATTCAGTCAGGTTTTTTTAAGTTGTTCATAAATCTCCTTGTCAGTCCAATAAGGACTCAAATAAGGACAAATTTGAAAGGTGTGAAAGTTTAAATCACTTTAAATTAATTGAGTTAATTGTACATTTAGTTCAATGTAAATTTGTAATGGTTTGTACTGAAGATAACAGAATTAACTGTTACATTCAAAGCAAGTTCTTTACTATAAAGTGCACAAACACAAGAAGTGTCCAATCTTTTTTTATTCTGCATTTCTGCAAAAACCTCGCAAGTGAAATGGAAACAGATCAGAAAGGGCACAGTCAGAAAAATCTAATAGCTACTAGCTGGTCAATGATTTAAAGGTTCCAGGCCAGGGTAAAAGGTAACCTAGGCCAAACAGGGAAAGCACTGCTTGGAGAAAGGCCAGCCTAGTATTAATTTAGGCTTAATACTAATGTTAGAAGCCTGGGGCAAGTACCACTTGGCGAAGGGTTGCCAAATGTATCCGTGTTGAATGAAAACCAACAATATTCAACATGGGAATAGTTATGAAAACATAAGTGTAAAGTTGTGGATGTAGTGCTATAAACAACGCTACACTACGATATGCAATGTTACGCTATGCTGTGCTACGCAGTGACACAAACCAGTCTAAAAATTCATGAGCCCACCATAAAAGGAAAATCATCTTTAGTTTCATTCTGAGGCCAAAGCTGTAAATGGATTTGTAAAACAGCCTTTTTTAGCACAATGAACATCATACTATTTATTTATACATTGAACACCCTAAATACTAAATAATACTAAATAAATGCATTCAATGGCACGTTTAAAAGACAATATTGCATGTCAACATACAGTAGAAGGCTCCCTTAAAATACATCTTAAGTAGTTTATACATACAATGTGTATTAAAACAAATGAGGTGATCCATACAATAAATATTTGATTTATTTCTGTTTATTTATTAGTGATTTCAGGATCCTATTAGGAGTTGAGCAAAATAGAGAATAAGGCACAGAGTCCAGAAATAAGGAATGGATTATTGGGGAAAAGAGAAATAGCTTCTTTGCTCCAAATGACATCCACTATATTGTCACTGTCCAGTGATCTCCATTTTCATCCATCATTGAACCCTGTAACTGTACACAGTGTTTATAATTACGCATGAATAGACCAAAATAAATGCTCAAACATCCTGTCAATTCCTGTTATTTTGCATGAACTTCTATTCAGACTTAAAACATTTTTGCCTTCTATAAAAATCACCATTTTGGACATGTATGTTTTTCATTGGACAGCAATGATATACTAGTGCATCTAAAATAAAATTTTAATATTGTGAAAAAAGTTTTTTTGTTTATAATGTAATTCAACAAATTTTAAATATTTTGTATTCATAACATTTAAAGTGACACATTTTCATTTTATATATATATATATATATATATATATATATCCTTTACATCCTTGACAATTTTCTAGTTTTATGAGGTGCAGTAGTATTTATAGTCTATATATTTTTTGTTTTATTTTTGTGGGCAACAATTACTCAGGCTACACACAGGACTACACATATGAAACTCAAATAGTTTTTATTTTGGTCTAGTTCACATGAGAGATGCACTGAACCAAGCATTAGAAAGTCAAAACGAGCAAGTTAAGATTTAATCTACTAAAAATTCCATCATGGTTTAGTGTCAGGTTACAGTTTTTTGGTAACTGTTGACTGCATTAGATCAAAACCCCTGGTCACGTTTTTCCACTTCGAGGTCATTGGGACAGATCATTTAATCCATGTTAACAGCAGTGCATAAGAGAAGCAGCATATCTGTCTCAACCACTGAAGATCAGTTACGAGCTACAGTTACTGCTGTCATCTGTTCTGGACTACAGGTTAAACGGATCGAGTAGTTATTAGAATGAATGTTATAAAAGTACTTTAGCGATTTATAATCGAAATTCCATTTACTAGTGCAGCTCAAAAGAATAGAACATGGTGAAAAACGTTTTTCTTTCTCAACTTTAAGAAGAAGGCATGAAATGTCACTTTACAAGTAATGAAAATAAAATCTGACTTTTAATGTGAAATTATGAGAAACTTTCACAATATTAATATTTTCTGAGATGCACTAGTACGTATATACCTATAGTATCTGCATTCTATTACCACGGAATAACTTGTGTGAGAGATTCCCCTTTACTCGAAAATCAGCAGAAAACATGACTCAAAACATAGTCTAATCCAGGGGAGGTCCAACATCCTGCACATTCACACCTGATTCTACTCACCCGTTAATTGCTTTAGAAGGTCAATTAGAAAAGGGTAATAGCAAACTGCAGGAGTCTGGTGCTCCAGGACCGGGGCTGCCTAGCCCTGTTCTAACACAAACCAGTAAACAAATGCTGGTGCTTTTTCCCTTTTTCATCAGTACAGACAGCATTGTGCCCACATTACAACATCCTGCCGTCTGCCCCGTGGTAAATAAACAGGATCTTTTCTCCTAAAACACAATCTTCTGAACTATTTAAAGGTGCCCTACAATAGAAAACTGTATTTACACTAAACTGATAACAGTATTGGGACAGTTACTCATTCACATCTTCCAAAATAGGTCATAAGAAAGGACTGTCCAGGCAGTTTGTTCAAATTGATTTCAGAGTATTGCTATGAAAATTTGATTGCAAAATTTGATTGAGTTGGTGAGGTTAGAATGTTGGATGATCACCAATGCACCTCACCCCCAGCTTCCCCAAGTCACCCTGTTCTGTACATGGAAGTGCTATACCTCGGTCAACATAAAATCATTTCAAAATGAGCTGCAAGAGGCCAATTTTAACCCCCCCCCAAACTGCTACACCCTTACATATTTACATGCATGGTCATGTTACCATAAGTGGGCATCCATGATGGGCAAAATCACCAGCTGACTGGGGCACTATTTTGACAATGCAATCCAAGCTACATAAACCTTTAGCATTCAGTGAGTATTATTTCAGCGAGTTACCCATCTTACCTCACTTTTTCAAAAATTTTGAAGAGCCCGTGGAAGAGCACTGCATGTGCTGGATTATGTACTGCAGTTGTACGTTGACCTACTAATGCTAAAAACAGTTAATCTACATGTTTTAAAACTTTTTTCCATAGATGATGCTTGGATGTAATAAAGATCATCTATACCTGCAAAATACAGTGTTTATTTTTTCAAGGGCCGTACAAAGGCAGCAGTAGTTTTTTTATAGCATTAGCAGATCCATTATACACAAATTTTCCGGTTTGAGTAAACCTGGCCAAACATATCATGGAATGACCACAATGCTGCTGATCCTGTGGCTACCTGACCTTTGACACAAATTTTGCATATGAATATTTGGTAGACAAAGACTCTGTAACGTCTGCAGCTCTATTTGTGTGAGTATCTAAAAATGGGGTGTAATAGAGGTGATTTTGTCATTGGTAGATAATTCTATTGTCCAGAATTTCCACTCAGACCTATAATTCCTAATATGGGCGTGATCGGTGAATTAACAACTACCACACTTCAGTCCATTAACATCCATGGTAAGCAACCATGTGCTACAAATATTAGTACACAGTAGTACACAGAGATTAAGTTGAGACATGCTGGCGCATTATTGTAATCAGATGTTCATCCAAGTTTTCAAAAAATACATATATATCACATACTTGGACATGATCTGGAAAACGTGTCCAAGAATTCATCACTACCTCAGCTATTTAACTGGGACACATTAATATACTTCAGCACAAACACCGGTAAGCCTAAATGACAACTCCTTGGGATTTTATGCTTACAATTACACCTTCAACACTGAGGGAATATGTTTAATATACACCACTGCAGTATGCAGTACTCACCCACCCTTTGTCCAGCTGCTAAGCACCACAACAGCCTCACAAAGCCATAAACTGCCATACAATAGAGATTCTTTCAGCTCGGAGTGCACTTGAATACTTTTATAAAAATGTGAAGTTCACTGGACCAAGCAGCTTTACAAAATCCATCCCTGGTTAGACCAATAAAAGCAACCCATGACCTCTAAAGGGTCTGCTTTACCCTATATGAATTATTAAATGTAGCTTATTATTGTAAACTACCACTACGACTTGGGAAGTCTTTGGAGCAACACTTATTTCTTAGTTTGTTTATCAGCATTCTTATCTGCCCACCCAAAATGAGTGGCAATCTACTCAAAGTCATTAATTCCAACAGGAAGACCTGCTCCCCTCATTCTCTCAACACTTGCAAAGTAATCCACAACAATGGCTGCAAGTTGGGTTTAAGAAGCACTGTGCTATCTCTCTCTTAATAGACCACCCAGACGACAGGAATACAGGTAGCCTTGAACAAACTGTGCCTTCAATGCCCTTCTCTGCACTGGGCTCAGGGAAAACCTAGGCTTAGGATATAATCTGAGCAAGGGCTGGAGGGGAAAGCAATCACCTCTAAGTTTGTATAGGCAGGTCTGACAAGAGCAGGCAGAAGAAACAGCGCTTCGTGGGAAATGAGCCAAGATTTGGTTAAGAAGCAGAGAGAACACAATGGTGCAGGATGGGTGTAGGTAGTAGGGCTGTTGAGAAGAAGGGGTGGAGCTCAAACAAACAGGATTCACGTGACAAAAGCAGATTTTAAGTGCTGTTCTTTAACATTGTGTTGTTCCATTCTCTCAGATCAGTCTTTTACAGTTACGTTACACACACACAGGGAGAGATTACTGTAGTTCGGCAAAGGGGCTATTTCACAACTCACTCTGTAGGTCAGGACTACTTTATTGGTCTTCAAGGTGGGAGACATCCTCTGCTGATGACCAGTCCATCATTCCTATTTAAGAGC
This sequence comes from Acestrorhynchus altus, assembly GCA_034509495.1. Taxonomy (NCBI): domain Eukaryota; kingdom Metazoa; phylum Chordata; class Actinopteri; order Characiformes; family Acestrorhynchidae; genus Acestrorhynchus; species Acestrorhynchus altus. The sequence goes on along the minus strand of CM067503.1, from coordinate 43,769,976 downwards.
TGTGCAGATGAGATCTAATACTATTGCCTTGTGTAGACAAAACCAAAGACTTTAACAAATTTGTAAATTTAAGATTAAAAACAAACAGTGATAAGACAACCAAACATAAAAGGATAAAACACATATTTAAACAAATTTACTAAGAATTATCATCCTTCAAATATTCTTCTGCTTTAGTGGTTTCTTTGCCTTCCGATATCAGCTTGGAAATCAGCATATCCCAATAAGAATTCTGATCACACAGGAAAAGTTCAAGCCTTATTTGGGTACATTTGCCATCGGACATCTGCAAACACCAAACAGTTTCCTCAGGACAGGTTCAGGTGGTTGAAGAGTAGGGGCACCAGGAAGACGCAGCAAAAAGCCACTGTGCCATACACCAGGAAGCGATAGGTCAGCTCCACGTGAGGGTTCTGCCGGGCCTTGCGCACATCGTCAGACGGTACACCGAACATTCTGCATGCCAGCGGAACAGCCACTGCCTTCATGACCGCACGTACAGCTAGCAGCACAGCCACGCCTACCAGGAGCCGCAAAATTGAGCGTCCCAGCAGAGCCCCATCGATAGCGGGCAGCTTCAAGGGCAAGGAGGACAATGGAGGGTCTGGCTGCAAACCTAGCTGGTGGTTGAGGTGGCAGGCCAGAGCACCTCCAGCTCCAGTGGCTAAAGCCTGAGCCGTGTCCCCCCGTGACGTGCTCCAAGAGTCCAGAGAGAAAGCCACAAGTGACAGGCCGATGTGCAGTAGCAAGATGACCAGAGGGGCAGAGCTGCTGGACAGGTAGAACGTGTCAATGTCATCCAGCACAGGAAGAAAGGCAGCCAAGATCAACAAGCTGTAGAGGAAGCCCACGATCACCTCCTGAAAGAAACAAGGGCATGAATAGGTAAGTGTAGGAATATAAGCACAATTATAAACATCTCAATAAATTATAGAAATACTAAATGTAACTAATCGAAATCCAATTCAGACTTCCTCTGTTTGCTGATATAATGTCTATTAGATTAATTTTATAATGGTCTAGCCAGCTCTGACATTGACTGGAAGCTCTTGAGCAGAACTGGCCATGTTGGTAGATGTGTTTAAATCGTTCTCTACTTGTAAATAATTTTCCTGACAATGGAACAGCTGTTTGAAGATCTTTTCACATCCCTTCCCAGATGATCTGCATCTACAACCTTCATTCTGAAGGCCTCAGAGAGTTCTTTGGATCTTGCCATGGTGAAACCACTCACTTTTAACAGGTTCAGCACATCATACACCCCCACCTCCAATAGCAGTAGCCCTTCTTCATCACCACCGCTGCTGTCTCCACACTCCTAATCACACCCCCTCCACAGACATTCTCCAAAGACCCTCATCCCCCACTAGAGGTGGCATTTCACAAGTGAAGAGACAGCTGGAGAAGCTAAAACTGAGCAAGGTGGCTGAACCAGATGGAAACAGCCCAAGAATTTAACCTGAATCTGAAGCAAGAGTAAGTGCCTACAGCATGGAAAACATCCTGTCTGGTTCAGACCAGTGGTCTTCACATGCCATGTCATGAAGGTCCTTCTGCTACATCTCAAACCTCAGATCAGCCCTGTCCTGGACCCTCTGCACTTTGCTTATCAACAGCAGATTGGTGTGGATGATGAACTGAGCAAGTAACAAGACAGGCTCACTAAATATGGCTGGACATGATCAATCCTGTCCAGTCACTGCACTGACACTTTATCTATAACTGGCAGACTCACTGAATGGCTGGACATTACTCTTTGCACAGATAATATTCAGATGCTCTATTCATGTACTGAGCCTTCATGTGTACAGTATTTGTGCACGTACTTATTACATACAAGTATGCCAATATGTTGGATTTTGTCCTCTCTGTCCAAGACAGAAGTTCTGGATATCCAAGGGAGACAGCTGGTGGTGGTCCCTTTTATTCAGAGAACTTTCCCACCGTGTAGTCAAACATGTTCTCAGGTATGTGACATTAACAGTGTTCTTCATATACAGTGCTTTAAAAGAAAGCCATGTGCCCTTGAGCCCAGTTTCCAGGGAATATTCCCTGATGCTTTACACGGTAGTAAATAAGGCTACTGCCAGAATTCCCACATCACTTGCTTTACACTGACTACATATTGAGTCAATACTAAAGCAGCGTGCTTGCCTACAGTAAACAAAGTGTCCAGATAATTTACAGTAAAATAGAGCTGCAAAGTGGCAAACAGAACAGACTCCACATTAACTTCAGCACTAAGTGCTAAAAACCCCTAACCAATGTAACCAACTTGGAGTTATCAGGCAAGCAGGATTTAGTCCAAACAGACCACCTATCGCACTAAAGGGGTCTGGAGGGGAACTGCAACAACACCTTTGATACATGTGTGGAAGACACTGTTTTAAACTGGGTATAAGTGACAGACCACAGTATCTCACACAGATATTTTCAGCACAAACACAAGAGGTTCACTCCACAACCCGCCACAGACAGACACACAGACCCCTTTCCATTAACAGGGACGGAGTATTTTAAATGTTGTTGTTTAAAAAATAAATAAATAAAATCATATGATGTTACGTTATTGAAATTTAGTTCACGAGTGCTGTAACCATGTGGCACATCTCAAAATCATATTTTTTGGCTTGTGTCAAAATTGATATTGGCTTGATCATTTTACTGTTCTTTCTCTGGGACAGAATGAGCAACAGCACACATTTACGGTTTACAAATCTCCTAGGGTCCACATACTTTTGCAAGGTACTCCTTTCCCTTTTTCACTAGAAAATTGTACAAACCCAAAATAATACCCTGATATTGTTAAAGTGTGTTTCATCTTTATGCCTTTTGGAAATCATATCTTCAACTTTCTTAACAGTCCTTTTGAACAGGGGTTCCCAAATTTTTGCATGCTACTGTACAGAGTTAAATCTGAGACAGAAGAATAATTACGCATTTACTGAAGTTTCCAAGATATAATTTAATCAATTAAAACAGATGTTGTTGAAAATATAAGTACAATTTGTTAGGTGGTGTAGCCTCTTAGCCAAAGCCTTAACAAAGAGCCAAACTATCATCCTAAACTTGAAGGAAACTGGTTTACAAAGACAGGAACAACAAAAGAACCACAATAAGAAGTGCAGTGAACTGGAAGCTACATCACCATAAAGTTAGAGGAGCTGCCACCCAGGAACGATGCCTCTGCTCCACAAAGAACATCATCTACCTCAACTAAAGTTTTCAACTGAACTCATAGACAAAAAAAAAACATTGTGGTGAAAGTTTTCTGTTCAGATATCTGACGATACAACAGAAGGTGTTCAACTCCAAGAACACTAGCATCATTATTCCATAACATGGATGGAATGATGAAGAGTGAGGACAATCTCTCAGAATAACCTAGACAGGGGAATTTGGGTCTTCCAACAGGACAACAACACATCATCAGAAGTAGTTGTGGTGTGAATAAAGCAGACTAACAATAAGTCCTGACCTCAACTCTGTGGAAACTATGTGAATTGTGCTTAAAAACAGAGTCAGTGCCAGGAAACCAACACATTTACTTGAACCTTTGACAAGAACAGTGGTCAAATATCCAAGAATTCTGCCAAGAACCTGTTTAAAAGCTTAAAGAACTTCTTCAAAATGCAAGCATTTCTCCTAGAATGCCAGGGACCAGAAACACTTAGGATCCTTTAAGTCTGCACCACTTTAAGACCGTACCACCACAACAATCCATGCAGATGGGTTTTTCTTCTCTTTTTCAAGTCCATGTCTCCCTGGTCTGTACTGGGAGCAAATGTGGAACATGAACTTTCACTCCTGCCAGTCCCTGAAGTAATTATGTGGCAGTCATACCAACATCCTGTTATTCACTCTCAAGGCAATCTGGCCTTCCTCTTCATGTGCACTACACTTCTCCCTTTCTGATATCAGCTTGCTTTTGGCAGCTTTACTGTAAACTATTGTTCACCTCTCGCCTTCTTAAGTGGAGTTTCAGCAGCTTCGGCACTCCTCATACTCTGTCTGCTGATATGTGTATGGCTCACCGGTTCACTCCTGCTCTCCTGCTGTGGTGTGATGTGTTCAAGGTTTGCAGCAGATTAGCAAGTGACCTTCAAACCTGACAAAGAGGGCAATTATTACCTAAAGTCAATTATATTTGCACTCTATACTCCCAGAGGTGACAACAAAATGCTGATCAATCGGTCACCAGGAACTAATAACACAGCTGTGACCAGCAACAGTAAGCAGATGACATGAACTTCTTTCCTCTTTATGTGCAAAATAACAACAAAGAGGGAAGTTCAGCCCCAGTACAGGAAGTACATACACACAAAAAACCTATAAACTCTCTCAACAGCATACTCCAAATCACAGAACTGCTGTTTTTAACCTTTTCTTTTGTTTGTAATGTAAACAGTGTCTCAGCATTTCTGATAAAGACCATACTAAAGGAACAGTTCAATGAAAAGAGAGCTGAAGTAGCACTCCTACCTAAACAAGATATCAAACTTTATATTTGCTGCTGTAAAATTCACAGTAAAACTCTAACGGCTCTACAAATTTGAACTTCCAGTCCAGGTGACTATGCGTGAAAATGTGAACTAACTGTTCGTTATGAAGGTAGCTGAACTACAAGGTGTTGTTACGCAAGCTGCCACACAAGCTGTTGACTCTCATAAACTTGTCTTCTGATGCTGTTGCGGATTGGAAAACCAGAGAGATCTGGAAAAGGAAGAGATCCGAGCTCCAAGAGTTAGTTTTACCTTTTTACAGTTTACTGCTTACTGGACGTGACCTTTAAGCAGCATTATGTTGCATTTTTACTTTAAAATAAGTGTTAATCTTATGGATGCTCCACAGACCTGTAATAGGGAAGGTAGCGTTGCTGTAATTACTTCTCAAGGCTCAGCATGTGAGCAACTGCAGGAACTCCTACTTGTCTAAAATCCTCAGCCCACATGATTAAGGGGCAAATTATAATCAAAATATAAAAACACAAGACAATGCATGTAAATTTAGACTAAGAGCTCCCATGTAGGTAACAGTCTAAATTATGTACTTCTACAAAAAATAATCCCAAACAGAACTCAATGTAGACCGTGTCGTCATCATTAAACATCTGCTACAGTGCAGCACTTGTGACTAATAGCCAGCCTGTGGCCGCATCTGTGAATCTGCATCAACAGTTTCACACAGATGATGATAGGACAGTCACTGGCTCCCTCTGGCAAAGGACAGCGAGTTCCCAATCAGCTCACTGAAAAAAAAAGGCTCAGAAAAGCAGCCAGTAAAACCAGCATCCGATTAATGCAGAGGACCAGATGCCACTGAGTCATCAGCCATGATGACTCATCTACAGTTTTAGCTTGTGAGCATCCATATCAAGCCGGCAGGGACCCGACTGTGGAGGTGGAAGAGATAAGAAGATAAGTTCTCAGTGAGTATATTACATTCAGCAGCTTAGTGGTTGGCTTCCTGTCGAGAATTCTAAACACCCATCATTTCCATTGTTCATTTTCCCTTGGTAAGTACTAAAGTCTTAGCTGGGTCAAGGAGAATCTACCCTGTCAACATGACCTAAAGGCTGAGCAAACATGAGCAAACACAGCCTTCACAACTAGATCATGTCATAACATACACATCTAAAAGCTACAATTACGCCCATTGTTCTTTGCAAAACAGCTTAGGCTCAGTCAGATTGAGCTTTTTTTCTTGCCTCCCTTCCATAAAGTCCAGATTGGTGCACACAACTAAAAGTTGTCCCACGTTCAGATTCTTCCACCCGAGTTGTGGATCTCTGTAGCTTCTCCAGAGTGATCATGGGCCTCTTAGCGGCTTCTAATTAGTGCTCTCATTGCCTGGGCTGTCAGTTTAACTGAACGCACATGTCTTCAGACATCTGCAGTTGTGCCATTCTCCTTCCATTTTGCATGATGGATTGAATAGAATTTTTATTTTTTATTTTATAAGCTAACCCTGCTTTACACATATCCATGTCAGAGTAAAACATGCAATGTTTGGTCAAGTCAAAGTATCCCCTCGGCAAATTGTGTTGTATGTTAAAGTTAAAAGTCAATTTGTTTACTCACCAAGACAGAATGCATGCCCATGTAGATTCTGCTTATGCACACCAGGAAGCTCCAGCACATGGCCACACTCAGTCCAAACAGGAAAGGGTACTGTGAGATAGAAAGATGAGAATAGGGAACAATAGGATAATTAGGTTATGATGTTGCTTTTCATACAGAGGCTAATATCAATTTGTTGAGAGACAGGAGTTCAGACTGACAGGTGGACTGTTTAAATATTTCACGTTACAGATAATAAAATCATCAAGCACTGTAGTAATGACTTCAGATATAAACTGAAAAGACCATGTTTTTCCTGCTAGAATTGAGAAGTAAAATTAATTTTAAAGAGGAAATGAAAGCCAGAGGACTTGGTCCTCCCAGGGGTGTACTGGTGTAAAGACAAGACAAGAAAATCAGTACCATTTTCCCACAGAATTGCCACAAATTTTTTACCATAAACTGATTTGTAGGATGGTATTCATTTAACTCTAATACTCGAACACTAAATCTACTGATAATGCATTCATGTTCTAGTCAGTGAGCCTTGGGGTTTACTCCATTTAGTTAAAAATACAGTAAATACAGTGCATTATCTTATTGCACATCAAGTTTCATTATGCCAGCCAGCATTCTTCATTCATAACAACAGTCTTATAAAGCTTTAAATGCAAAGCTATCAGGATTGAGTCCTATAGCTAAAAAAAACCTTTGGATGAAATGTTTTAATTTCCAGTCAAAATAACCACTTTCTGATATGATTCATCCCTTGTTCTGAGAACATCATGCTTTTTGTTTGATTTGCAAATGTTATTTTTAGCTCAATTCTTTTTCTCAGTAAAGTGTTCTAGGGCTGCTGTGATTGATTACCTTAACGCTGAAAATACTTCAAGCCAACACCTTTTCTTTTTATTATTATCTAGTGCTGGATGATATAACATCAAATCAATATCATGGTTAACTGAACATTTTACCTTTTGATTTTTTAACAATTATTTTAATGAATGACAGTGTTTTTCTTTGGTACAAGACTATGACCCTCAATAGCACTGTTTTTAAGTGGAGCATTAAACACATGTACCTTAGTATATTTTATTTGTGCCGTGATTTTAAATACATTCCTTTGTGTAGGGAAAGCCATAAGTACAATCAGATAACATCCTTTTTAGAGATCATAGGAATTTTAATTTGTTCTTGAGTTGAACTACCAACTTTATAAAATACTGTGTTTTTAGTTTGCCCTGCTGCAGCTGCCCATTTAAACTTAGAATTCTGCAGTTTGTTGACAAAATAAAAATAATAAAAAATAAAGCAAAATGTTCGGTTTGATTTTTTTGGAGGTAAAATTAGTCGTTTAGATTAGCCGACTATACTAAAAAAATTTTTAATGTTGGTTTATCTGATGGGACAGTTTACAGTGGTGGTCTACCAGGACATTCACAATTATTACGAGACATTGAAGCATTTTTGATCACTCGTTTTTAAATCCCAAGTTATATAACTTATTTCCCTTGACTTTCTTTTATTTATTCAAGTGGATTATCATATATAGTCTCCTTAACAACCATTTTGACTAGCAAGTCCAGAAAATGAAGTGTGGTCTGTGGCTTTTGCGCAGTACTGTACCTTCATTGTTCTACTCTGTATTCAGGGAAGCTACACTGGGGACAGAAAACAGCAGCTCAATGAACCTTAGCTGTCTATTGCTAGGCAGCATTCAGAGGACCTAAAAGCTTGGAAGTTAACTGATCGTGACCCATAGAAACTGCAAAAAAAAATCAGTGATGTTGGGCCACACTGTGGGACAAACAAACAAAAAGACCATAAAATGTGGCTGGAAAAAACCTTGGGAAAATGTTACCACCTCTAAGGCACCATCTGGATGAACATAAACCCTGTACCACACTCAGGGGTGTCGCCATCAGGTTATTGCATCTCTGTGCCAACAGTGCCTGCTCAAGTAATCACACCCACTGTCAGCCTTGGCACAGGCCTCTGCTACATCCTATGTTTATGCAGTTAAATAGAAATATCTACCAAATCTAGTGCATCTCGGGAAATAAGAATATTATCCATTCAAGTCTATTCAGTATCATAGATTAATTTCATATTGTATATTGACTTTTCTCTTACACATATAAAAGATAATAATTTTTAGATCATATCATCCAACCCTAGATTATAGCTTATGAAAATGAGAAATCCAATTAGAAATTAGAGTTTGAGTCAACATTAAAGGGAAATAAAATGAACTTTTAACACCATTTTAAATCCATTTTAATCCCTCTCTAAGCAAATCTCTCAACTGGAAAGTTCTTACTGAGTCACCTTCTGGGCTACTGTGCACTGGAACTGTGCAAGACAGACAGAAAAAGCATATAATCATATAATATGATTAAATATATTTAATATTATATATAAACACTGAAGTTCTATATACACATCGACTCATTCCTGACAGACCTCTGTCTAATGTTCACTCCATGATGTCTGTATCAGCAAGGAAGTAAGAAATTGATTGAAATTTGATTATTTAAAAACTTTAAAAGGCATAACTGATATCACCTGAGCCATTATCTTATATTCAAATATATCGACCAGCCCTACTGTGTGCCACCAAACAAATCTGCGCTGGCTTTCACAAACCGAAGTGGATGGTCATGACGATATAATGAGAAATGATAACAGCAGCTCACACTGTTCGTTAGAACCCAAGATCAGAATTACATGAATTACTGCCACTGCAAAGGTCAAACACGTGTACAGTCCATGCCTGCATGATGGACGCAGGTGTAGACTGAAATCTAAAATCACGTTGCACAAGTTTACGGAACAGAACCACTGACCACGCTGGTCTGAGCATTCCAGTTCCCCATAAGCTGTGCACCCAGAAAACCAGCACTGCAGTGTGAGTCATTCTCTTCAGACTTGGGGTTTGAAGAGCAAGCCACTGTTACTAAATTTAAAGACTGTGAATTACGCATCAATGGGTTATGAAAACACTAAGACAGAAACAGAGACAAAGAAAGGGGTGAAAGAATGACCCTGGCCCATTGTTCACGATTTCCTGCTATTCTTTTATTCTACATGAAAGGAAGGCAAATGAGGTCACATCATCTCCATGGATGATGTCATCTCGTGTGCCCAGGCCAACATTTTGTCTGACTTGGACCCCCACAACTGTTTCTCTTTTTCCTTCGAAGACTTATTACAGTGATGCTGTGCATTATATACCATTTGTCCAAATCCATGAAGCTCAATTTTGCGACGTTCCTTCAAAAGCCAGACATTTATTTGAGAACATTAAAGGCCTGTAGGTGAAAAGATACAACAGTGCAATCTTAAAGGCACAAGTATATCTACAAGCAGCACAGTGTCTATCTGTAACTGCCCTTTATTTTACCCTTTACTCATTGACCAGGGAAGCTCACGCCACTATCTCCTCTATGAACCCGTGAACTACACTGCCATTTGGTCGTCTAAGAGATCAGAACGCACCCACTGTTCTCACACAACAGCCTACCAGCATAAACTCCCTTTTCACATACTTTCTGGGTGACAGGTCACAAACAGCAGCTTGTCTTGGAAAACACTACTATCGTGACACTGGAATGTAATAATACTCTGAATCCTATTGTGACATTTAATAGGCAATTTAATAGAGACGGGTATCAAAATACAGGAAAAAAACAAGCAAATAAAGTATTGTACTGTTACTGAATGTACTGTATTGTGTATGATGATAATAGTATATGAGAGGGGGTACATTTGGCCTCATGCCTACCATTACAGCACACCGCTGCCAATTTCTCACAGCAAATCATAATTGCAAGCATATTATTGCAATTACATCGCAGTTATAAACCTAAAAGACCCACCTTCAGGGTCTTTTCTTCATTGGTTTTATTACATTAACCATCTCTGCTGGGTTTGTTTTGTTGTTGTTGAATTGAAATTGAACTTTTCAATGGTCTGTAAAGTTCTCCTGAACGGCCTAAGCAAGCCAGTTCTACCCAGCATAAAATTCTACTGCATTGAAGGTCCCACTGAGCACATTGGCCTCAATCACCTGTAAATGTCTGAACTTTGGAACCACCAGGACTCTTCATAGAGCTGGCCACTGAGCCAAACTGAGTGATCATTGTAGAAGGGCTATAGTCATGGAGGTGAACAAGAATCCAATGGTCACTCTGACAAAGCTCCAACATAAGGTCTGTGGAGAAAGGAGAACCTTACAGAAGGTCTTTCAGACCATGAGAAACAAAGGTATTGAACTTTTTAGACTGAATGCCAAGCATCATATCTGGATATCAGTCAGAGTCAAGGGAAAGATGACTGGAGCAGTGTACAGACATCCTTGAAGATAACCTGCTCCAGAGCACATTGGACATGAGCCTTGGACCAAAGTTTATGTTCCAAGAGGCCGTGACCCTAAGCACGCAGCCAAGTTAACAAAGGAGTGGCTTCGGGACAACCCTGTGAATGTGATAAAGTGTCCCGTCCAGAGCCCAGACTTGAACCCTGTTGAACATCTCTGGAGATATCTAAAAATGGCTGTGCACTGATGCTCCCCATGCAGTCTGATGGAGCTTGAGAGGTTCTGCAAAGAAGAATGGGAGAATCTTCCCAAAAACAGATGTGCAAAAAGAGTTAAAGCTGTGATTGCTCAATGCTTTGTTGAAGCACTTTTGGCAGCAAAGACTGTGAATACTTATGTACGTTATATTATTGAGCTTTACTTTTTAAAAAATTGTAAAGATTTCAAACTAATTTTGGTGTATTGTGTGTAGAATTTTGAGGGAAAAAATGAAGGTATTCCTTTTTGAAATAAGGCTGTACAAAAATTGAAGCGCTGTAAATACATACACAGTGAATCCAGAAAGCATTTGATATTTGTTTGTGTTATGGTAGGGAAGGGAGTCTACAGCGCTCATGGGATTTTAATGGTTTCCTCCACTTCTGGATTCATTTGTGTGTTCAGCTGCTGTAGGTTGCTCGTTTTTCCTTGTGTTTAAAAATCTCATGGTTTGTCCAATGCTTACGTGAATTTTAATTTTATTTAATGGTTAAAATGTGACTACTGGTATATTTACCTTTTTTGTTTTTGTGAATTACCTAACAGTAGCAATACTGATCTTCCAAAAAGGATTTAGGACACGGTTTCTATGGTGATGTAGAGCAGATGAGCAATTTTCAAAATACTGAGGAGACCTGGCATGCTTCTGGAATCTCAGTGGTCACATTTGTATGAAAGGCAGAAAATGCATTATCGTTCTGATGAATGAAGGCTTGGAAAAGTATGATGAGATACCTCCTGGCACTCCTGAACTAATTAAGCTAATCTGGAAGACACCGGAATCGTTTCTGTGAAGGCAAAGATTAATGACAGTTCCTGCATTAATCAATACACCTCACGGCCTCGGCCTGGGCTTCACTGTGGTTCAAGTAGGTCAGTTGTTTAAGTAGCTCGGCGGTGATTTAAAGTGTTTAATGCTCCGTTCCAGAAAAACCTGAACAGATACATAAAATTACACAAAATATTTACAAACATCACCTGACGTCTGAGACGATGTTTAATGATAGTTTAGAAAAAGCTGTGGATATTTTTTTACTTCCATGGCAGATGATTGAGGTCTTTCTGAGGCAAAAACATTCATGTTTTTTTCCAGATTTATCATAATTATTGTACCATTAATTTTATATTCAACTCAACGGGCACATTTAGGTCCACTGTGGATAGTAAATATAACTGCTATATTGTGTAGACACACTGTCTCAGTTGGAAAGTCCTTTCAATAAAATGCATAAGAACCCAAACCCAGTATGTATGGAAGCTCATTCCTACCGTGTTCATTTGAAATACTTAGTCATTATTCTGAGACACTACATTATTAATTTTATTAAATTATTAATATTAAATTAAAATATATAGTAGTAGCAGATTTACGGCAACAGTAGCAAAATAATGAGTTGATCTCAAAATGATGAGAACTCACAAATAGAGATAGTGACTCAAAAATAGAGATATTGACTCAAAAATAGTGACTTGAATATAGAGATAGTGACTCGAATATAGAGATAGTGACTCGAATATAGAGATGATGTAGGGCAGGATCCCCCTCTCCGGGGTGGGGTAATAAGGGCCGGCCTAAAGGCACCCCTACCCTGCACATTTTTGTGCTTCCCCTGCTCACAATTCAACAAACCAGCCCATTCACAAGCCCTTCAGAGTTCGGGGTACGGGGTGTGTTAAAGCAAAGCCCTGCACGGCAAGGGTGCCTCTAGGACCAGGGTTGAAAATCACTGCATTGGTTAAGCTGAACAGCACACAGCGTTGTTGTAAAGAACCATAAATGCCTGTAACCGCGTAGTGTTTCTCAACCCTGTACTGGAGGCACCCCTGCTCCCATCACACCCGATTCCAATAATCAGTGGAAGCCCGCATTAACAAACTCTTCAGAGTTGTAGGGGGTGTGTTAAAGGTAAACACCGCAGGGCAGGGGTGCCTCTAGGACCAGGGTTGAGGAAAAACTGCACTGGTTAAACTGAACAGCACACAGCGTTATTGTAAAGAACCATAAAGATAGTGACTGAAAGGTGAGATAGTGACTTGAAAATGAGATAGTGACTCAAAGAGTGAATAAAGTGAATAATGAAAGCATCTCCTTATTGCAGATGGGAATGATCTTGTCTCCAGGTGGAGAGGAGCAGTGGTTGTGGGCTGCAGCTGGAGCTCACCTCCCACCGGTCGAAGGTCAGCAGGAACAGGCAGAAGGGGACGGAGGTGCCGGTCATCGCGTGCACGGAGGGCATGCTGTACTCAAAGATGTAGAAGACCTCCACTTTGACCACAGGCGGCGAGGCCGGGCGCGTCCATCCCACCAGGTCTTTGGTGGACTGTCCGAAGAAGAGAACCCAGACCCACACCACGATGAGCTGCCGGCTGACGTAGGCGTCCACGTTCCACATGAGGAAAGGGAAGAACACGATGAAGAACATCTCATTGCCCAGCTCGGTGCCCACGGTGAAGAGATAGAACAGGAACTTGTTTTCGATGATGAACTCCTGTCCAACATCTCCAGTCAGAGAGTTCTTGCGGAGGGGCTTCACTCGATCCCTGGGGCCCCGCGACTCTCCGGAGCCCACAGAGCTGCTAAGACAGGCTCCTGCTCCGTTTAGAGAGTCATGCGTGTTTTCACTCTTCCTAAGCCGCGGGCCTTCAGCTCCCTGCCCCCGGTCAGCAGGCTCCTGCCCCCCGGCCCCCTGGTCCGGCTCCTGCTCCTGCCCCGGCCTCGCTCCCTCGGGCTCCGGCTCCTCCTCATCCTCGCTTCCCGGCTGTTTTCGGGGAAATGTTCCTTTAACGCCGCACAGCTGCTGAAACCTGGCGACGTGAGCGGGGTCCTGCAGGCTTCTGCTCAGAGCGCCGAGCCGCCGCAGCGCCGCGCGCGCCATTCTCCCAGCGAGCCGCAGTCGGAGCGGAGGGCGGGGCGGAGGGCGGAGCTTCCTGCGCGGGACGCCGCGCGGCCACACACACACAGCTCGAGCTCCGCGACTCCACTGACGCTCAACGCGCAGGCACGCGCACTGATAATGACGTAGGGCAGGGTCCCCCTCTCCGGGGCGGGGAAATAAGGGCCGGCCTAGAGGCACCCCTACCCCACACGTTTTCGTGAATCCCCTGCTCCCAACACGCCTGATTCCACCAATCAGCTCATTCACAAGGTGTGTGTGTGTGTGTGTGTGTGTGTGTGTGTGCGTTGGGCAGGGGTGCCTCTAGAACCAGGGTTGAGAATCACTGCATTGGTTAAGCTGAACAGCACACAGCGTTACTGTAAAGAACCATAAATGCCTGTTACAACGTGGTGTTTCTCAACTCTGTACTGGAGGCACCCCTACCCCGCACGTTTTAGTGCTTCCCTTGCTCCCATCACACCCGATCCCGCTTATCAGTGGAAGTCCTCATTAACAAGCTCTTCAGAGTTGTAGGGGGTGTGTTAAAGGTAAACACTGCAGGGCAGGGGTGCCTCTAGGACCAGGGTTGAGAAACACGGCACTGGTTAAACTGAACAGCACACAGCTTTATTGTAAAGAGCCATACATGCCTGTAAATTAGCTGTTTTATTTAGTAATGCTGAAATTGTCCAATTTGTGTCAAACACTAACTGTGTGGTGTTTCTCAACTCTGGTCCTGGAGGCACCCTTCCCTTTGTTTTTTGTGGATTCCCGGCTTTAACACATCCCTGCAGCTCTGAAGGGGCTTGTTAATGGAAGTAGTTGAGGCAGGTGTGTCTGGGAGCAAAGAAAGCTCTGATATAATATGCAGGGCATGGGTGCCTCCAGGACTAGCACTGAGAAACAGTGCTCTACGCCAACTACTTTTAACAATTAATGTATTACCTGAGTGGTGTCTGTGTGTGTGTTTCACTGTGGATGGGTTAAATGCAGAGGACAAATTCTCCTGAGTACAGAGTGGGTCAATGTGCATGTTTACATTTTCACTATTCTCAATAAATCATGTCAGTCTGTGTTCCATTGTTCTGAGGATACATTATTCAGTGTTTTGAGTCCCTCATTACACTATGAAATGAATTAATGACTTAACTATTATTAAAGTATTAATCCAGTGTCTCCAATTGCATTTTCCAGGGTGATGAACTGCACAGGCCAGCACAGGATGTCCTTCCTGTTCTAACACACCAACTAAACTGTCCACAGATTCACTTTAATAGTAAATCTCTGCCTTTTCATGTAAAATAAAATGACAAGTCTTACCTTTAACACATTAAATTTGGTAATGAATGTTTGAGAAGAAAAAGAGTGTAAAAGAACCCACTGTACACTTCCATTTATAATCACGCCAGTGTGAGTCATCCAGTTCCGCTATTCATCCAGTGATGCATTATTAAGTGTCCGAGTCCCTCATTCCACTATTAATCCAATCATACCAGAGTTACGCTAGTCTGCCTCTAATCCAATGGCTCCCGTAGTAACATTTCCATAGTAACACAAGGGTTTGATCTCCTTCCTGATCAAAGTTAACATGTACTCTTTATCAGAATTAATTTGTTATCCAGCCATCTGCAGCCCATACCTGTTAAGACCCCCCTTTAAAAGCAATTAAAATAGATTTTAAACAGCTCAGTCTCACCATATTTATTCACCAACGAATCAAAAATATCATATTCAAGTAAAATAAAGAAAAATATCAGTCTTCCTGTTCAGTAATTATAATGAAACAATCATGAGGAACAAAATCCAGTGTGCAAAAGTAGAGCTACAGACAGGAAACACACAAATCCACTTCCACACTTCTGCTGCATGTCTTCACCACTTGAATCTTCCCCTCCGAGGGTTGCGTTTCACTGAAAGAGCAAGAAAAAAAGAATATGCACGGAACAGATCAATTTAAACAAATGAATATCATTTCATAAATTATTTAAAACCCAGTTATTTAGGGGAATCTTTGGACGCTCCAGTATATCGGCCTTACGTGCTGTTTTGTCTTCTTCCTTTGTGCTCAGCAGCCAGTGTTGTACTCGCTCATCTGACTCATCTGCAAAAAGTACGGCACATGAATGAAAGAGCAAACAGACTGATTTATAATAGTGCTGAGCAAAAGGTGTCAGTAGAGTACTGAAAATGTTCTTTGGCTTGTTTAGTTGTGACACCCTCCTTGATGCTACATACACACACAGCACTGGAAACAACGGAGACCACTCCAATGTCAGCTTCTTTACATAAATAGCAGCATATTCATTCCAGTCATTCCATAAAAAAAAACATCATATTCAAACACAGGCCTGCAAATAACACAAAACCATGTTTGAGATCACGGGGGCAAGTGATCTCAAACCATGCACAGAAATCAACCTCTCCACCAGTCTTTGAAATTGCTGTTGGGTGACATTATGCCATTTCTGGCTTAGATGCATTATGGACTCTCAACCTGTTTTGCCGAGGGCTTTCCAGGTCCTGGCCCTGAGGGAAGCTGGTCTTTTCCGGGTTCGCAGACATTCTGGAGCGTGGTCTGTTCCAGAGCCTGAGGTGTCCATCTCCACTTGTCTGTGTCGCCGGGATTTTGGTGCCTTCAATGAAATCACCCAAAAACATATTGTGGAGAAATATATTTTAAGGTCCTCTAAGAACTTAAAAAATAGCCAACAGGATTATGAATGATTTAAAACAACAAACCAATGGGTGCATAAACAATGGTTACCACTCAGGCTTCTGAATAGCATTACACACATTTGTTCAGGTCCAGCAAATCAAAATCTGATGCTCAGTCACAGCAGAGCAGCCCAGGCTGTCAGAAACAAAATCCTGTCGATTTTCGACTGGCTGGACCTGAAATACCCACCTCTGGTATGAAGTAGATCTTTCTAGTAGAACATTTATGACGTATTAAGAATGTCTTAAAGACATCAGGAGTGTAGCTGAAAACAAACCATTGAAAGGTGGCTGTATGACTTCGACTTTATGGAAGACAGTTGTTCTGCACTCCTGGAAGCCTGGGGAATACAGAAAAAACACATCTGGATCAAATCATCCTTACAGTCAAGGTTTCCAAACCCCCATTGGGATCTTCTGAAACATTTAGTATGGAAACTGGAGTTACCTCCAACTGCTCAGCGCTTTCCTTGTCTTTTTCATCTGTGTTTTTCTTCTTCTTGGCCTTCTTTGACTGTAATGCATGTATAGAAGCCCCCGACACGGTTCACTGACCATCACAAACACATCAACTAACTCAAGTAAACCTCAGAAAATTCACCAGCCTCAAGTGATACAAATCACAAGTTAAGAGAGATGTTTTTTTTTTTACACACTTAATGAAGCAGAAGAATAGACAGAGTTTGAAGTGACCACTAGGTGTCCACACTTACCTTGTTTTTTTCTTGCCACTGCTGAAACTCAAGGGAGCATTCCTGGAGCTTGGCAGTCAGGTTGACTGGAGTCACACTTATTGATGAGGTCATAGGCATACCCTGCTTAATTCGCTCATAGTGATTCTGAACGTTTGCAATTTCCTGCAGAGGAAAGAACATTGTTAACTGGTCTAGGTGAATTTGGTTTGCAGGGAATATACTTAACATTATGTGCATTTATATTTGCATGTTGGTTGTTCTGCATCACTCTACAATTACATCACCAAAACACTAGTTGGTGATGGGGTTTCCATGCCATTTTCTTTGCTTATTAAAATAACGACAATTGAAACTGAATGTATTTTGCTGGAGTTGGAGTTAATAATCGAACAATAGTTATCATGACTTAAATGTCAGCACATTAAAGCCCGTCTAAATTTTCATCATTGCCTTCCATTATCAATAGTCCCTCCGCTGGATTGAGGTTGGCCAGGACTAAATTTGCCCCATATGACGTCAGATCGTCCAGGCTTGTTTCATCTGTGTTAGCCAATCGACCCAAGCTTGCTCGAAGCCTCTTTAAGCCATTCAAAACTCTGTGTAATAATGGAAGCTCCTCATTAAGCTCAGTGTTTGAGGGAAAGCTCTGATCTAGTTGAAGCATAAACCCCTGCAGCGTCTTTCCCCCATTATTCTGTAAAAACAGCGTGGAAATGTTGTTTTGAACATTTCCACAAACAAGGCTGCACCCAAAAGGAAAAATAACACTCACTTCAAGTGCATCTGCGTTGAGCAGCTCTGCCACCCTCGCTGAACGATCTTTGAACTGTTCATTGATGTCTTTGTTTAAAAAACGGCGCTTTGCATCAAACGTGAGCTGGAAATAAGATATATGGAGTAGTGTTAGTCATCTGAACCTTTCGGGCATTATTCCGCTATACTGCGGAAATGAACACGTGTTTATGGCAGTGACAAAGGAACAGTTCAAAAGGCTAGACACCATGCTCTAACACCCGGCATCTGATGATTCTGAAATGGATGAGCGAACATCAGATGGCACACTCATACTACCAGCTGCGGCTGCCAACACAAACACTTTTGAGAATCTGGACAAAGTCCAAAGCGCTGGCGATTAAGACGATGACATGACCACCAAACACCATATTCAAGTATCAATGACTGTGTTGGATAAGTACACCTGTCTACTAGTTTCTGCTCTTCTACTGTCCATTTTATCAGCTCACCTGCCACAGAGGAGCACTTTGTAGTTCTATAATTACAGACTGTAGTCCAGCTGTTTCTCTGCAGACTTTATCTTCTTTCAACCAAAGGAGACCACAGAGCAGGAACTGTGTGGGTGGAGGGTCATTCACAGAACTGCAGTGACGTTAACATGGTTTTGTGTCGGTGTGTGTTGCACTGGTACGAGAGGATCAGACACAGCAGTGCTGCTGGGGTGTTTAAACACTGTGTCCGCTCACTGTGCACTCTATTAGACACTCCTACCTAGTTACTGCACCTCATCGGTGACAAAAGTGTTGCTCATCTTCTAGTCCTTTATCAGTGCTCACAGGCCACTGCCCACAGGATGCGGTTGGCTGGATATTTCTGATCTGTGGACTATTCTTGTTCCAGCGGTGACACTGAGGGGTTTAAACACTCCACCAGCACAGCTGTGTGCAGTCCACTTACACCATCCTAGAACACACTAACATACCACCATGTCAGTGTCACTACAGAGCTGAGAATGACCAAACACTGTAGATACCACCACATACCTGCTCTGTGGAGGTCCAACAAAGTAAGAAGGGACAGATGGACTTCAGTCTGTAATTATAGAACTACAACATATGATCACTGGAGCCGATGGAGCGTGAATGTTGAAATAAGGAGGTGGTGTTAATGACATGAGATAAGAAAGCTGGCCTTCCTATGCGGACCATCAGACCATTGAAACTTATCCAGAATGGTTTATGGAGTCATTGCTTGTGGGCTTTAAACCACTCTAGCCTCTACCAATCAGCATGGTGACCTTAGGCTCATATTCAGCTGCTCCAAAGCATCCCATCGTCTTGGCAATGTGTTTCTATGGAGAATATGATCCCTGTGTCAGCAGTGTGTGCACTTTTCCACATCAGCGATCACTGTATTAAAGAGGAGGTTGATTTTAAGAGATTGAGGAAATATTTAAGAACCTGCTTGGGCATGGCGGTGTAATAAAACACCTTCTCAGACTCAAGTTTCCTGTAGACATAAATAACATCCAGGTGCAGACAGCTAAGAGCATCCGAAACGAACTTCTGAATGTGCACCCAGTCCTTCAGAGCAATCCAAATCTGCAACAGACATGAAGACTTAAATGAAGATGTCTTTGCACGTGCACACATTCAGTCCAAGCAAACACATTTAAGTTTAATAACAAACCAATCAGAAGCACCTTTTCCTTTGGCGAGGGAAGCTGTGCGTGGTAAAGGCCGTAGAACATGTACAGCGCCCCTGCCCGGATCTGAAAGCTGTACGGGGGCAAGAAGAAATTGTACACTGTGGCAAAGACAAGACGAGTGAAGGCTCGCTTTTCCTGGCGTGTGGTCATTCCACTAACGGAAAAAGGGAAAATAGGTTCAAATAAATTCATGAAAAAAAGATCAAAGTATAATCTTAGATGTGTCATACTAATCTTCTGCACACTCTGTTTTCACACCTGCGGTGTAAAACTGGCAGTAGGGCTGGGCGATATAATGACTGTACCCACTGGATTTGGCTCATCCAAACAATAAATTAAAGGCAATCATTTACAGAGTGTTTCATAATCAAAAATTAAAATCGTAAATGTTTCCAAACTTTACAAAACAGTGTTCTTTTTTGTGTCACTTTAAAAGAAAATGGAACAATCAAAACAAACTAGTTCAGGTTTGATAGTTCAAGATGCCCCAATGAAACAGCTGATGATTTAAATAAGGTGTGGCCACCAACACATTCCAATACAGTTCAAATGAAGTTTCTAGTGACCACTAAAAACATCTCGACAGCATTATGAGATTTAACCTTCTCAGAAAATAGAGATGAAGATGCAAGGAGTAGATGTCATAAAGGTGGGTCAACTGTCCAGAGCAGAAAAGAGGTGAAGAAGAGGGTGCAGGCAGGATGGAGTGGGTGGAGACGGGTGTCAGGGCTGATGTGTGATAGATGGATAGCAGCAAGAGTGAAAGGGAAGGTTTACAGAACAGTAGTGAGACCTGCTATGATGTCTGGTTTGGAGACTGTGGCTCCGTCTAAAAGACAGGAGGCTGAGCTGGAGGTGGCGGAGATGAAGATGCTGAGATTTTCGTTGGGAGTGATGAGGATGGACAAGATTAGAAATGAGCAGATCAGAGGGACAGTGAAGGTGGAGCAGTTTGGAGATAAAGCCAGAGAGGCCAGGTTGAGATGGTTTGGACATGTGTTGAGGAGGAATATTGGATATATATCGGACAAAGAATGTCGGGAGATGGAGCTGCCGGGCAGAACGAGAAGAGGAAGATGTTTATGAAGGTTTATGGATGTAGTGAAGGTGGACATGGACATGGGTGGTGTAACAGTAGTGGAGGGGTCGCCACAGCGGAACAACAACCTTCTCAGAAAGTATCATGATTTACAGTATCACAATATATATTTCATCAATCGAGATATCCTAGCTTGTGGACACTGCTTGACACTTTAACTGGACACTCGACACTTTATCCATGCGGCCGTTTCCTTCTCTTCTCTCATAAGCTCCTCATACCCATCTATTCACAACTGGGATTCATGTTGATGTTTACTGCACATTGTTTATTATTACTATTATTTATTATTATTTATTATTTTTATATACTTTTGTATTTTGAAAATAGAAATAATTGCTTTTTGGGTGTCACTGGGACCTTGCAATCATAATTTCATTCCACCTCATGAACCACTTGAGATGCCAATAATTGTAAGTTTCCTTGAATCCTTAGATATTTTTAAAAATTCCACATGGTTACATTAGAGGCTCTAATATACCATTTTAGCATGGAATACCAATGGAATACTAAGAGAATACTAAGGGAATGCTAAGGAAATACCAATGGAATATTAATGGAATACTATGGGAAAACTAATAGAATACTAAGGGAATGCCAATGGAATACTAAAGGAAAACTAAGGGGAAAGTAATGTAATAGTAATGGAATTCCAGCTCTGGGCACAAATGATCAATATGATACAACAGAGAGCAATAATGACAGATTTGTCAGGATCAGCCCAGATTCCAAACACCAGCACGAGTCCCGGGTCTTACTGGAACACACTGGAGAAGTCCAGATCTCTCCAGATGGCCGCAAACTCCTCATATCGGACTGAATCGGTTTGCTGGAAGCGGCTGAGCAGCTCCTCACAGTCCGATTTAAACGGGATCCAGAAATGATCGCAGGATTTCAGAGCAGCTGGAGGGAAACAGAGTGAGCACTGAGGGGGTCGCAGAGCCTGTGTTCACCTGCGCTCACACCTTACTTCACCTGCGCTCACACTTTCCTTCACCTGCGCTCACACTTTCCTTCACCTACGCTCACACTTTCCTTCACCTTTGGTCACACTTTACTTCACCTGTGGTCATAGTTGATCTAACAGTGGAGTGAAGCAGCTGGTTAGACTGAGATCCGATTTTCATGTGGCCTTCAGTGCAACCTCGACCCCTTCAAAGATCACTAAACCTCAACCAATCAGCTTTCAGCTTGTAAAACGTGATCGGCGCAATTGATCAGTTTATCCAATAGGATTCCGAGCAGTTCTCTGATCAGAATTACTTCCAGAGGGAAATTCATGCAAATTCTTACAGCGGCACCCATCTATATAAAATATTAAAATATATTAATAAAATTTAAATAAACAATAAACATAAAAATAACATAGTGAAAAAATAAGCAGAATAAACTGGAAATATACATACATGTTCAAATATTTATGAAAAATCAATGGTTATGATAAATATGAAAATCCAGAGTTATTGCACAGATAAGTAAATTAACAAATTGCCCACCTGAGTGGTTTGTGGTGGTCACCCATTAAGGGAGGAGTTATAGCTTTGGTGGGACCAGTCTTGAACGTGAACGTGCACGTGCGCCTGTGTCTCATCACTGTTTGGTAGAGTGGGTGGGAGTCATTGTCCATAATGACCTGCAGTTTAGACAGCAACCTCCTCTCTGACACTGCCCTCAGAAAGTCCAGCTCCACTCCCACATCATCATCTTTATGGATCAGTTTGTTGAGCCAGTTACATTGACAAGGATATTTTTAATTTTGTTAAGAAACTTGACAGTAGTCCAATTAAAATAAAATAAAAAATAAAATGTTCTTTATTTTTATGCATCAGTATGTTCTTTCAATGTTCTCAGGATTTTTATCCTGAACTCTGATGATCACTCAGATCTTTGAGAGGTCACCAACCCTGTTCCTATAAAACTACCTTACTATAGGTTTCAACTCCAGGTTGAATCTATCACGCCCCATTCAACCAATCAAGAAGTTCTGTAGTCAATAATAATTTGTATCAGATGTATCAGGGTGGAATCGGAAATCTGCAGGAAGGTGGCTCCCTAGCAGGGTTGGACTCCTGTAGTAGAGAATGTGCAACCTTCCTTGGCTAGTTTACCTATATGCTAACAGCTGCTCCCAGTCTTCTCAAACTGGCTTCATGAATTCAGTGTTCTCCAGTGGCCTTCCCAGTTTTCTTCTACCCTGCATATTGGAGCTTTCCATTCCAACACACCAGTCCACTAATCAGCTTATTAACAAGCTCTTCAGAGTTGCAGGGGGTGTGATGACAAATTATCCAGCTTTTCATCCACTTCACATTCAACATAATATATATAAAAACGTTCCACAAGAAAAGCCTGGTCCACAATTATTCTTTAATGATTATGCAATAAACAATACATTTAGTGTTGAGGGAATACAGGTGTACAGACTGCAGAAATAAATGAATAGATTACAATATGACAACCAGAAAGAAAAAAATGATTGAGGAAAAAAAAAAATTGTAGGACGTTGTTGAGAAAGCATGGGGAAAACAAATATTGCCTTTTTGTTTATGCCTATTCTAAGCATTGCATTATATATATATTTATATATAGATGCCATTGTACACTTAAACCATGAATAACTGATACTCCAGCTTTGCATGATCACTCTACCACGTGCTTAAGCATAATATTAAAATCTATGCTGCTGTATGACAATGGATAAGCGCATTATTGACTACTGAGCATCTACAATGAAGATACACAGACAGAAAAAATGACTACTAAAAATATAAAAATCTATCGCATCATTAAACTCTACATCTGTTTCAGCCTCTTCAAGATAAAAACCAATGCCTGGACATTTGCATTTCACCAGAAATGCCAAAAATCTCATTTGAGAATTCCCTTTTGCACATTCACAAGAATTACTTTCAAAGGTGCCTTTACAATTCATCTGTGCCATTCTACAACAAACTGGTGATCTATGATGTAAATATGTCCACAGCAATAAGAATATAAGCATTCACCATGTAGCGTATGGAGAAACACGTACAACTCTTAAATGTAACCGCTTTGAAACAAATGATAACTGAGAAAAGCAACAGACAGAAAAATAACATGGTTATTCTTTTAGTTAAAAGTACATATTTGTAAAAATGGTTTTGTATATTGCATGAACTGCTGGTATTCTGTCTTAAGAAAATAGATCATTGTGCGACTTTAGCTACAATACACACTGCTTAGGAAGGGATGGGTGGGCAAATGGCAGGAAACAAAGATGGCAAAGTTCTGCACCAATAAATGGGATCCAGAGGGACTGGGACAAGTCAGCATTTATCTTGAAGGGACTGTGCATTTTGCATTAAGGCTCTTTAGTCTATACTGGTCTCTGCCACCATTTTAGATTATGCTCCTTTGTCTCCACCGGCAAGAGAGAAACTACCTCCAATACTTTAAAATTCAAATCAGATTTGTCCAGGCCACTAGTGGGAGGGAAGCCTGATGAAACATGTAGGATCAGTTGGCAGACAGCAAAACAACAAGCTGTGGAAAATATATATTATGAAAATGTCAGATGCCAGGGAATGAAAAGCAGGTTTCAGTAGGGGGGAACGTTGGGGGCTTGTTCTTCTGTTTTAGAAGGTGACAATGGGATAAGGTAGAGGGGTTGCAGTGTCCAGTATTGTAAAGCAGAGCATAGCTCAGTTAACTTGGTCCAGAGCACGCAGTAGCTCTTCCCCCTGTAGCAAGGGATGGCGGTCCTGAATAGGAGCATTGACCTCACAGTCATAGCGCGTCAGCTGAGGTAACCCTCCACGGCTTTCAAATGAGCTGCACAACAATCGACTGGCCACATCTTTGGAGAAAAACAACGAACACAGTTAGCAAATTTTCTGAAGCAGCAAAGTAACCTGCAACAACCCCATATTCAAATCTCAGCTGAAATTACATGGGACAGATTTTAGCTGTAATTGTTTATTAAATAGTTAACTTACCAGATGGCAGTATAAGAATGGTCTTGTTCCCACCAAGCAAACTAGAGCCTTTAACCTCTAGTACTTTGGCTCTTTTTCCTGGTTCTATAGCTTCATCCACAGATTGGAGTAAAGCACCCTGGAGATAAAGGAGCACAAGATTTTATATATAATGTACACACACACACACACACACACACACACACACACACACACACACACACACACACACACACAGAGAGAGACAATATGGATGACAAATCTAAAGACTCACCAGTCCAACTGCTTGGGACAATGAGGTAACCTCTTCCAGTTTCCTCTTACGCTGGGCATTCTGGATGGCTAGCACCTTTGGTGAGAGCTCTCGATCCACCACCGTTATCCTGGAAGGAAGAAGTATGTGAATGGAATCCTTATTCACACCTCAAATTTAAGTTTTGTAGATTTAAATTTTACTTCACAAATTTCAGAGTGGCGGCATGAAAATTGAATCAAGAAAGTTACCCTGTTGTCAGAGTCCTGCTCCCCTGCGGGGTGGGCGTACGAGCTGGGGAGGAGTCACGACTCTGATTACCACTGAAGGGTGAGACAGGAGCGCTGCGTACCTCCTGCAGCAGGTGGAGGGGGGAGGGGACACGAGAAGAGGACTCCTGAGTTACCGAGCTGCTGGAGCTAGACGATATAGATGGAGGAGTGGGCAGGGGCTGGAACAGTGAGTTCATATCGGAGACAGTGTGTGGGCCAGAAGGGAGAGGGTCGAGAGGAGAGGGGATGTGCAGCTGGAAGTCATCGTCCATTGGAATATATGGAGCAAGCATCTCCAGGTCAAGATCGCCCATATCCTTAAAAGAAAAATTATACCAAATGTTAGAAGATGCAGCTGAATTACACAAAGTATAATGACCTAGTATCTGGAAAACTTCACTTAAGTCTTACTTGAGTGCTGAATGGGGTCTTGGCCTCAGGATCAATAGCAAACAGTTTTTCAACCAAATCCATTTTGAACTCAGAGCCAATTTCTGAATCAACTTGGAAACAGTAATCCATTGGGCTGTTGGGCTGGGTAGTGAGTGAAAGAGAGAAATTCACTACCTGGGGACTTATATCAGTATTATATCAGTATATTTATTTTTCTTTCTCAAACAGAAATCACGGCCATGACAAAATAACAATATTCAGTCAGAAGGTATGAACCTCCATGCTAAACCTGAACATCTACCTACCTCTGACGTGTTAGATGTAGTGACAGGGGTTGAAGGAGTGTCGGCAACATCTGTGCTGCAGTTTGAAGTAGAAGGAAATGAAAAGTCCTCTCCTCCAGTTTCTAGTTTGGTCAAAGCTGGAGGGGTCTCACTTGGAGCCAGTGGAGACAGGGGCAGTTTCTCGCTGGTGGAGGGCAGCATGACATCATTGTAGAGTGGCACCTCTTTTAGTAGCTGCATCTCAGAATCTAAAGATACAAGGAAGATAGCAAGTTGGTCTCTATGTTTTCTGCAACAAACTTTGTGTAGCTTCTATGCATGAAAAGTTTAATAAAAATCTTGCATGCTGCCATATAAAATACTGAAAGCACTGATGTAGAGCACTAACCAGAGTTGTTGAAGTCTAGTGAGATGATTGTGTCTCCTGCAGCAGGAGCCAGCACCGTGAGCGCTTCAGGCTCCTCCTTTAGTTTCTCGTACAGGCTCTCTTCCGAGCTCTCCACAGAAGACGTCAGCTTCTCTTGCTCAAAGGACTTAATCACATCCACCTCCGATTCCGCTTCCTTTTGTGGCTCCTCCTCCACAGACTTCGGCTCAGTCTCTGTCTGCTGTAAGGAGAGGATCACATCTCCCTCGACAATGCCACTGTAAGACAAATTGCCAGTAAGACCCAAAATATGACTATGTGGTCTCACAAAATTCACTATAACATACCACAAAAACATTGCATACTGGTTAGAAGGCCAACAAAAGAAATAAATGGCATACCTGAGAACATAGTTGACACACACAATGCACTGTGGCTGGGAGTTTTTGGGACTGTAAATGACTGTTGCCTGAGTCTCAACCCACACATATCCACCCTTTTTAGCCAGCATTCGATACTGGCCTGTCGTAGCCTGGCCCTTCGCAAATACTAAGAACATAAAAAGAACATAATTACTCATTCTTCTTGCCATGAATTTATTTGGAATTGATCGTCTTGTGGTTAATAGTTTCCTGAGAACACAAACAGTATTAGATTGTAAATGTGGCTTGAGGCACTTACAATTATGATGCGTCTTGGTGAGGTGATCAGAGTCCAGAGCATGGTAGTACTCATACACAGACCTATTCAGCAGGTCATCTGGCTCATGGCCCATCAGCTCTGTGATTCTAAGAGGCAGAAGATAAAATGAATTAGCTCAACATAGCTAATTCAGCAAAGCAGAACTGTACAGGCCAAGAGAATGAGTATTTAAAAATATATTATATTAATAAAATTAATATAATGTATACTGCAAAGATTTTACACTTGTTTAGTACTTGATTTGAGTAGTTAAGATTTAATCATACAAAAACAAACAAACAAACAAAAAACACCTCTTTCCAACAATAGGTTTACAAAATATGGACAACCCGACCCACCACCCACACACACCACTAGGTGGTGCTAAAGGCCTATTAAATTAGTAAAAACCTTAAGTTCAGCTTGTTGTAGACCAGATCAATCTAATCCTCCTGTATGGCTACATGTTTACATTGCAACCAGGCAGGAGACACTATATAATTAAGCAGGAATCCAGTGTGCTTCTGCTTGTCTGCGTGCTTCTGCATTTCTGCGGGTTTCAACTCCAACCCAAATGTAACACACCCCACTCAACCAATAAGAAACTTCTGAAGACAATAATTAGTTAGATGAGATGGGGTGGGTTAAGGTTGTATCTAAAGTCTGCAGGAAGGAAGCTCTCCAGGAGCAGGGTTGGTGATCATTATCCTTGTCTTTCAGAGGATAAATCTTTTTTTTATAAGTTTATTATTTATAAGGTTGTAGACATTACACTGTATATACTTTATCTATTACTTGTTCTGAGTGCCTTGCTATCCCTTTGCTGCTGCAACATTGTGAATTTCCCCACTGTGTGACTAAAAAAGGAAAATCTTAAAATGCAAACTATACGGTGGAAAAGGACTCTAACGATGAAAGGCACAGTTTAAAAATGTATTTTTCTTTTACCATGAAGATGCTGCATAAAATCAATCACCTCTCATCACAATAGGAGAACTTCATGTCCAGAGTATGGCGGCTTAGGAAGGTTTTACTGTCCAGAGGCACCTCTATGTTTGAGGGGTGGGGGATGGGTTCACAGATCAACACCAGATAAGTAATGGGAGGCTCTTTAAAGCCATTGTCTCCAGAACTCTCGCCACATTCCTGTACACGCACATGCCCTGTACAGTGGAGGACCTGGAAGATAAGATTATAAAAATAATTACAGGAAACAACCTCTCATTTTCACACTTAAGTATAGTTAAAATTGATGCAAGGAGAGCAGCAATAATTGGATGATTACAAAATTAGCTGAATCTTGACATGAAGCCTGGCATACTTTTAGTTTAACTAGAAGTTGATCAGGAAACAGCTACAAAGTTATGGTTCTGTGTATCTGTATCAAAACATTATGAACAATACCCAGCCCTGATTACATTTCATACCACAAAAGTTTTGCCTGAGTGCTGTCACGTGACAAAACATGAAAGTCATGGTAGATAATGTTCCATTAGGTTAGGTGAGCCAATTGAAAATAATATGGTGAGCTGAGCATTTCAATTGAAAATCTCAGGTGAGTTGATGAGCAGCACTTCCTTCTTTCTGCTGCTACATACCAATACAATCAAATTAACTGAATTCATAGCCAACCAGCAAGCAGAAAGAAAACCCAATATTTACTGATAAAACCAATACAACAACCAGCACATTATTATTTGTGGAGAATATGGTGACTGACCTTCCATGTGGCAGACTTTATGTTGACAGTTCGCCCTCTGCTTGTGAGTGTGCACTTCATTCGCAGGAAGAAGCTTCTTTCTGTATTTTGCTCCTTGGTTTTCTTGGACCCTGTTCTGTGCACAAGCATCTCCCGCATTTCCTCATGATCACAGGGGTGTGTAAAGTCAAAAACGCTGTGGCCAGTCAGATCAAACTGAGAGAAAAGAGAAGGAATCATTACATGTAGTGTCTGAGAAAACAAATTCCAAAAGTAACATGCAGGAATCAGGCACAGTATTTACCTGTGTAAGACCCATGCATTTGCAGACATTGTCTGAGAGATAGACCATGTCCCCATCTTCAGAAAGCACCATGAGGAAGCCCTCCAAGGCTTTCAAGTAGAAGCCATTAAGCTGACTCTCCAGCTCAGATTCTTCCACTTCATTATCTAAAACACAAAAGATGCTTTAGTGTGCTTGGATGCTATGTCACCTTATAGCATACATGTACCTGGTTATAGTAATAGCAAACCTGCTTTGTAACATCTACAATTTCCACAACAGTGGCATCCTATTACAGTACCACACACAATTGTAGTCGTTTTTGTGGCATATTTTCATACCTTTAATCTTCTTGATTTATCAAAGTTCCTCAGAGATACATTGTCAAGTAACCCTACGCAAAATGCATTTGGTTTTTGCAAAAGGGTGCACATGTAAGGTTCTGCTTCATGCATGTTTACACTGTGAATAGAACAGTTCATAAATGTTCTCATTTCATTAGACTGACCAGAGCTCAGAAGTTTTCTCATGCGCAGGTAGCTGATCGTCAGCCTCATGATGGAGGCCTTGTCCAGGTGGGAGCTGACATTGTGGGGCAGGGGCAGCTGGCGTGCTAGTTCGTAAAACACCTCAGACTCTTTCCCCCTGCGGCATCGAGCAGCATCCCTGGACTTCTCCTTCCTGCGCTCCGAGCTCACCCTAAGAAGAAAGAAAAAAAAAAAAGAGATAAAAAAACAAATGTTATTGTTTTTCTGCTTAATTAAACCAAGACTTAAAGGGAAAGATCATTTCAGCTTTCTATCTCTCTGGACCACCCCAAAGACGCGAGGAACAAGCTCTCAACACAAGTGGCTAGACGAGGAGGAGTAGCCATACTGCTAAAGAGGGTGTGTGTTAGTTCCTGGAAGGTAGCCAAGCTCAAAGGTTGGTTGGCAATTTATGCCCACAGTTTCCCAGATCTCAGAGTAAAGTGAACACCAAAAAAGGTACTATGTATAGTCCAATACAAGAATTTCCAGGATCACATTTGCCATTGTAGAAAGGTCGTTTTTTAAAAACGGACAAAGTAAGACTACATTAACATAAAGAAATGAAAAAATGCAATTTTGTTGTGGAATAAAAAAAAAAAAAAACACCACTGCAGAAGGAGTGTTCAATTACCATTTACCACCAAAAATCTTACTGAGCAACAAATTCCAAACATTGACAACAAACTCTTATACGCAACATAGCATAATGTGAATTTTACAATAAGTAGTTCAACTACAGATGAAAAACAAAAGGCCCTATTTAAAAGTATACTGATCTCAGTTTTTAAAATCTATTCCATTTATAGAGCAATGTGCTTAAAATAAAAGAAAAAATTTGTCACTTTGGTTCACGTCCAGCAAAGCATAGAGACCAGCGCTCACCAGCCAAACACCAATGACGGGGACTTTGGATGCAATTTATAGAACTGTGTAATAGAATCACTTCATCATTCATATCCACAGTGTTGGGAATGTATGGGGTTACATATGTGTAAGTTTCTGTAGTTGTCTTTTGCTGCACATGTGTATAGATCTCTTCTTTTCTTTCCTTTAATGTCTTTTCTTTAATGCTCAGGCTGTCATTACAGTTTAACTTTTCCTTGATAGTGGGAACCTGGGTCATACCTTAGAACAAATGGAAAGATAGACTCATCCTGTCTGTTTCTGTTGATGTTTTTTCACGCAATTGAAATAAAACAAACAAACAAACAAAAATTAGAACCAATTTGATCAAAACAAAATTAAAGGCAGGGGATGCAGTGGGTTTCTAACAAGAAAAGCAAGAACATATTACTAATACAGTAATTTCTCTTGATCATCTTTACAAAATTGAACTAAAAACTATTTCCACAAATTGTCTGTGACTCTGCAATCACTTCAAGAGGGCCATACATTTTCAAACTGCTTAAGTCTTGAATACAGTCAAGAATTTTAAATTTGTGGACAGAAGAAACTGTGCATTTATTCCCATTTGCAATTCTTGTTGTAACTATTACATTTTCATTGCAAGCAGTTCTTGGGCTTAAAGCATGCCTTCTTTCCTTTTTTTAACAGAGAATTCATGCCAATATATTAATACATAAGAGTTTGAGTATCTGTTTAGTTTCTAAAGACTATACCACACCTGAACAACCTGTTTTAATCATAGCTACTTGTGAAGCATGAATACAGGGGTTGCAACTGACCTACTTTTATTGTAACTGTACACCACAATAAAGGGAAGACTAAAAGAACGAGCAGATAACATGCAATCAGGATGAAGCGATAGTATTCAAGACATGCCGAGCCTTGCTGTGCATGTCAGTAGATGTGGTGGGCGGGAAGCATAGGCAAAGCAGCATGGTTGCAACTGACGCCAAAAAGTAAACCTTAAAAACAACTGCAAATCATACAAAGAATTACCATCTTCCTTATGGCAGACTAGACCAGACAAGCATACTGCACTACACTAAGAAGGGTCCATGGGCAAGAGGCATAATTCTACAAGCATCACATAAGCCAACTTGCCAGAAATGTAAATATCAGAACAAAATTTTATAAGATCATGAGCAAAAGGAGGACTTATGTTTGAGAGAAAAATCTAGGAGCAATAACAGGAAATAAAGCTGGTTCTCTTCCCATGAACAGCTTCCCTACTGATACTCAGAGCAATAAAATCCTCAGTAAGTTCTGCTATTCTTATCCAAAGAGCAGTCATACCTGCAAACACAATAGCAAAGCAGGGTGTCAACTGTATGCAAGAAAAAGGAAGGAAATGAAACAAGACTGCAAACGCACTGCCAGGAAAAAAACAGCGTCTTAAACCAGAAAGTTTATCATTTTCAGTTACAATACAATGGTCAGAAAAAGCAATTTTAAGATGAATGGCCCAAGTTACAGGGCCCATATGGGCAATAGCATGCAGAGTTTAGAAAAAAACAAGTCACAGACAAAGGAAATGTACATTACTGAAAACTCAAGAGGAAACAATGAGGCCCTTGTATGAAGGGGGTTTTGTAGCCTAGTTTAAACTTTTCCAGTCATGGTAGTAGCCTCCTCAGGGGGCACACAGCAGTGAAAAATGAATACACTAGTCACAAGCTTCTTTTCAGCACTGCCTACACGCATTTGAAGTGCTGTAAACTGTTGTGCAGTTAACACTTCTACTGCACTAACAATATTCACCACATTTCAATTAACTCAATTTCATCTTAAATTTGATAAGAAAGGCTATTTGCTTTTTAGCCTGATTTCTTTGTCTGTGCTTGTCAACTTTTGTCTAGAACGTCATCAGTCAGAGCCAACAGTTAGAAAACTGAGTAGTGTGTGAGGGGGGCATAGCAATTATTTACCCTAATGTAGTAGTGTATACTGGTCAATGACTGATTGCATCAGTAGCCAATGAGAAATGCAGAAAATCCAGTTATGCTGTTACTAGGTGATTCCCAATTTCAATTTTACATTCTACCTAACTCTATGCAGCTATGCACATTCTGGCACTAGTACATTTGATGTTCCAGCACCATCTCCAGAAATTGGTATCAAATCTTGAGTACACTACACAACTTTAAGATTCTAAAAAAAAAGAATAGGTCTCTCAGCCTACCCAAGTTTTGATGATTTTAATGGCCAATTAAAAAAATGTCCACACACTAAATGACTAGGAATCAATCATATACAACACGACCAACCTCTTGCTGAACCAAACCAAATGTGGTCCAATACATTTGTCCTTATGAAAGTACAACAGCTTGCTTTGGTTATTGTTTGTGATACCATTTGCACTGGCTCATTTTGTACAAAATGCTGTTGAAGTCTCTACGACTAGGCCTGAACAACAATTCAATAATGATAATTATCATATTATTAAACTTCAGTCACATGGTTGGCCTTATCTTATGTTGAACACAAAAACATTTTTCAAACATATTTGAAACTTTGGTGTAATAAAGGTAGTCTTTAACTGATAACTGAAGATCTGAAAAATGAAGCTCATACTATAAACACTGAACATATTGATTTTTTGCTGATCTGGCATCCCAAGCCATATGTATTATGAAACCGCAGCACTGCCGGTCAACCACTGACTGGTTCTTCATGTGGTATGAAAACGTAACAATAAATAAAGCTCACTAAATGAAACTCACAGAAATCCCCAGATTCTTATCACCAATATTTGACAACGTACGCATCAACATCAACCATTGGTCAAACTGCTTTCCACCACAGCCTAAAATCCTACACACAGATGAAAATAAATCTCCTAGGTAATCTTCACATTATGTGGCAAGTTGTGTTCGATTAACCAACAGGTTGAAGTTGCGTAGTGTATGATCCCTAGTCGTTTTTTCATTACAATAAAAATCTGCAAAATGAGAGTATGAAAGTAGTTTTGTAAACTGTAAAAGTCGTGTACGGCTTTAGACGCACCATGTCAATACTTATTTATTCTATTAACCAGCACTTTGAAACTACAGATTATACAATTATAACTGGACAAAATTATAATCCAATGGATTTATCCAACTGTAAAACTAATGCATCAACCTCATTTTACTGAAATCAATGATTTTCTACGAAAGATACTCTTCTCCATAAATGTCTACATGTTCCCATCATGAATCCTTCTCATTGCTGTTTGGAGAAAAATGAAGAGTGTCAAAAATACACCCAGAGTGTTCTGTTTTGGTATAAAGTTTAGCAACATGAGGTGTGCACTTGCAGGCTGTGAAAATGTTCAGTTCTAGGCACCAATCAGGGCTTATTTCCAGAATCTTATTACAGTCTGTTAATTTTGGTATGGTACTTCTGGTGTTCATGTTATCTACCCTCATATAGCACAACACAGCTCAAATTAACTGGATACAAATGGCTCAAATCAGATCAGAAACCTGTACAGCATGTAAAACGCATCCTGTAACTGACAAAGTGCTTAGTTCTACATCCTGATGAAGAAAGTACATATTATATTATATATACATATATATACATATATATATATATATATATATATATATATATATATATATATATATATATATATATATATATATATATATATATATATTCCAACTCCCTATCTGACTGTGTGCCATTAGTTTTAGTAAAAGCCCAGAGTCTGAAATACACTACAGTAACTTATAACCAGTTACAGAACACTGCACCTGCTTCACGATGTACCATGTAAATCTAACAGGCCCACAGGATTATTATTTCTTTGGACGGAGACAGTCCTGCCACATTTAGTATGGCATGTGTTACGCAACACAACATGGCACTAGTTGAGAAGAGTCTCGGGACAGAAATTAGGACTGACAGATTTGCCTGGGCCAGATATTAGGAGGACATTGTTGTCCTGGGGATTGAGATTGCACCAAACAATAACAAAAACACCTATTGTTCAAATTTTAGGGATAATATGGACTAATACTAGTACAATCAAGTGTCAAAAACAAACAAGAAACAAATAAACAAGAGCGGCTCTAATCTTTAATGCCCTTTTAAGCAGATCCCGGACATCAGTGACACATTTTATTATAAAGACATCAGAAGGAGTCCTGTTTCTGGATTTAGAGCAGGACAAGAGTCAATTTTGGCAGATTCCTCTGAAATGATCACTGGTGCTTGAATGTTCATTTCAAGTCATCACATGTCATGAAAAAACAGACACATTATGCATCGTTAAATAATGGTGTGATATTTAAAACCACAGCACCCATCCCCCTAGCTTTATGAGGGACATATCGCAACTGTCCAATTTAAAACTCTGGATGAATAGACCAATAGCAATGCTCATAAAAGTACTGCTATTTGCTCTCATTTTACTAACACTTTCGAAGTTAAGAGAACGTTCCTCTCCTATAACACTTCCACAGGACAGTGGAAAACATGTCAAACATGTGAAAGTGACCCCACTCCGTCCCTTTAACTCTCCTCTCACACTAATCCACACCCAAACAGACTCGAAACAGTGAGGCATACACACAGCCTCTTTCCTGACCGATTTCTCACAAAAACGTCTTGCCACAGACCGAAGCAGGAAATCCCATTTACGTCAACATCTGTGGTGAGTAAGATACAAAGAAAGTCAACAGCGAAAACAGCAGCTATTATCAGATGAACATGCTGTTGCTCAAATTTGAGCAGAGTGCTGATTAGGGTTCAAACCAGTCAAACATTAATAAATACGGAGCCAGGTCGTATGGTGATTTTCTGGAGATCCCTTCAGGAAATGTCCTTTTCTCCAGATTCTTCACAATAACTGGGCACAAGCTTACTGCGTCAGGCTTCTCTGCCAGATAAGAAATAAGCCACAGATCTTTCAGGCTGATCCTTTGAAACACTGCTCTGATTCGAACACAGCCAATACAATCTGACCCAACATCCAACAGTCTGAAGTGACGCTTCATCCAGACTGAAGTACAGATGTGCAGGAGACCTGGTTTACAATGACAGACCACATCAATTAAGTTGCCTACCATGGAACAGCACTGTCATTTTGAGACATTTAGTTAACAGTAGCTGCATACACTCCATTCTCCACACACACTCCATCCTCCGCACACAATCCTCCGGTCCATTCTCCACACACGCCATGTTCCAGTCCATTCTCCACACACACCATTCTGCACAGTCCATTCACTCCATCCTTCACAGTCCACACACTTCATTCTCCAGGCCTTCCTCCACACACCATCCTCCGCTCCATTCTCCACACACACACACACACACACACACACACACACACACACACACACACACACACACACACACACACACACACACTCTCCACAGTCCATTCTCTGCACACACTCCTCCGGTCCATTCTCCACACACAAACCATTCTCCACACACACCATGTTCCAGGCCATTCTCCACACACACCATTCTGCACAGTCCATTCACTACACACTCCACGGTCCATTCTCCACACAAACACACCATCCTCCGGTCCATTCTCCACACACACACACCATTCTCTGCACACACTCCTCCGGTCCATTCTCCACACACACTATGTTCTGGGCCGTACTCCACACACACACACACCACTCTGCACAGTCCATTCACTACACACTCCATCCTGCACAGTCCATACACTCCATCCTCCACACACTCCATCTTTCACAGTCCATACACTCCATCCTCCATGGTCCATTCTCCACACACACACACCATCCTCCGGTCCACTCTCCACACACCATCCTCCGGTCCATTCTCCACACACACACCATCCTCCACAGTCCATTCTCTGCACACACTCCTCCGGTCCATTCTACACACACACTCCTCCGGTCCATTCTACACACACACCATGTTCCAGGCCATTCTCCACACACACCATGTTCCAGGCCATTCTCCACACACACACCATGTTCCAGGCCATTCTCCACACACACACCATTCTGCACAGTCCATCCTTCACAGTCCATACACACCATCCTCCACAGTCCATTCTCTGCACACACCATGTTCCGGGTCATTCTCCACACACCATTCTGCACAGTCCATACACTCCATCCTCCACGGTCCATTCTCCACACACCATCTTCCACGGTCCATTCTCCACACACCATCTTCCACGGTCCATTCTCCACACACCATCCTCCACGGTCCATTCTCCACACACCATCCTCCGGTCCATTCTCCACACACACACACACACACACACACACACACACCATCCTCCGGTCCATTCTCCACACACACACACCATCCTCCGGTCCATTCTCCACACACACACACACACACACACACACACACACACACACACACACACCATCCTCCGGTCCATTCTCCACTCACGCACACACACCATCCTCCGGTCCATTCTCCACTCACGCACACACACCATCCTCCGGTCCATTCTCCACACACACCATCCTCCGGTCCATTCTCCACACACACACCATCCTCTGATCCATTCTCCACACACACCATCCTCCGGTCCATTCTCCACACAAACCATCCTCAGGTCCATTCTCCACACAAACCATCCTCAGTTCCAACTGTCTTAATTACATCTTACACTTCACATCAAAAACACCCCCACTAGTGAACTCTCACACCAGGGGGCAGTGAGCAGCCGGGGAGTGAAGTGTCTCACTCAAGGACACCTCATTCATGTCCTGCCGGTTCAGGGGATTGAACCGGCGACCTTCCAGCCACGGAGCTTCTTCCCCAACCTCCACGGCTGTCCTTCAGCAACGCTGTCAAACCCGGGTCCGGGTTCGCACTGCAACCACCCAGCCTGTCGGAACCCAACGGCTTCCAGCTCAGTATGAAACCCGTCCACACAAACAGCATTTAACCACCGTTACTCAACAAAGCGGTCGCGTTCTGGGTCCACAAACCCAACACCCCGAACCTAGAACCTCCCATGTGAGAGTTCGGGCCCGGTCCAGACCATGCAGTCTGCGAAAGGAGCGTTTTCGGCGCTTGTTTGTAAAACTTGCAGCGAGTTACCTCAGACACAAAATGGCGGCTCGGCGAGGGCTTGTTTGCTAACGGACGTTAGCATCCGTGCTAACGGCGGCGGTCAGACGCGTGTCGCAGCCGGTAAACGCGGACAAAAAAGCCACGAACCCACACACGCTACCTTTTCTTTTCCGTGACGACTCCAGTATCCATTCCTGGCTGAAGCCTCTTGTGTGAAAGATTTTTTTGCCGAAAGCGCCAAACTCGAACTCAGAGCCTAGAATGAAGGACGTGGCCGCCTGTCCCCCGATAAAGCCGCCCGAGGACACGTCCTCGTCCCGTCTCCTGCGACGTGGGTTTCGCGAGGCCGACCCTCCGCGCGGGTGAAGGTCAGCACATCTGTATTCCCGTGGCCGGACTCTCCCCGCCACGAACACTGGATGGGAGCTCGGTCTGTGCGCGCCGCCACTACGCTCTGTCAGGGCGCGTTCATGATTCCGGGAGCGCGCAATCACATGCTCCCCTGGCACTGAGACCGGCCGAGTAGAAACGTCATCGCCACGCCTGACCCTGCAGGGCAGAGCTGGACGGAGCCTTCCCTCAGCTCATTGGTCATCTCAGCTGATGTGCATCAATCAGCCACTACATTATGACCACCCCCTTATACCTGCACCCACCCTGGACATTTTTCCAGCTGGTGGCACATAGGAGAACATTGTAGGTTATCGTCTCAGAGGTGTATAGTCCACCTGTTGCTCCTCTCACCCTGATCAGGGCCACCACAGGGGTGTTGAGGTCAGGGCAGTTCTCCTTGGTCCTCAAATGATTTGAAAAAAGGTCTTCATAGAACCTTTTCAACACAATCCATTTTAAAGGAACCTTGACTGATGAGTCATGGATGCATTAAATAAACAAAACAGGAAAACAAAGCAATGATGTGATGAAAACACCAGTTTTTTTGTTGTTAGTTGGCGACGGCGTCATGTGGTTCTACTGGATTCCGCGCCAGGCCTCTTCACCCCCTCTGTGACCCCCAGGATTTTTCCTTTCTCCCGGTCCTACTGATGGCCAGTCCATCGCTGAGTATATCTGATGTTTGTCCCCAAACTCTTCTGCTGCGTACCCTTCACTGGCTTTCTGTAGCTGAACACCAGATTCAAAACCCTAATAGTCTACAAAGCCAAAAATGGACCAGCACCTCCATATATGATGGCAATGGTCAAAACTCGAGCTGTACCAAGACCCCTTAGAACATCAAATGCAGCTCAGCTTGACCCATCATCCCTCAAGAAGGATGGATGAAAAGCATCCAGACTCTTTTCTGTTCTGGCAACAAAGTGGTGGAACAAACTTCCCCTGGGGGTCCAAACAGCTGAGTTGCTTGCTGTCTTCAAACGCAGGCTGAAGACCCATCTGTGCCAAGAGTATTTAACTCCTTAAGGTTTATACTGAATTTTGTTGGCCTCTAATCTGACATTTGTTTCAACAGTATCTAAGCTTGAGGAATCTCGGGATCTAGCCTCGTCTGTGTCTAACGGATGGGTGTCCAAGGGATGGTGTTAGGTCTGTTGGGAGCTTGTTTTTGACTGTTGCACTGTTCTCCTTTAGTAGGAGTCCATACTTAAGTCTGCAGGTTTATGCAGATCCCATGTTTGTGGAAAAAAGTTGTAATGTTGACTGAGGTGTAGCACCACATTAGAATGAGAGACATTCGTGACATGTTTGGTATACAGTTTGACATTGCACAATATTAAGTTCAGAGAGTGAAGCGTGGTAATGCCACTATTAGCTCAGGCTGCCGTGACCAAAGCTAAAAGAAGCGTGTAAGGTTTTAACCCTTTCACAGGGCAGAGTAGACCAGGAATAACCTTGTAAGTCTAAAAAAAACATTAGCTTATCCCCTGCCATTCAGAGAAGATTAGAGGAGCATTTAGCAGACAAGCGCTGGGACAGTGAGTTACATAATTGATTCACTACAGAAAAACATTTGGTTTTGAGTCCGTTTCCAGTGCATACATGCCCTAACCCTAACCCTAGTCCATACATCCACTATGCAGTATGCAAATATAGTCAAATATATAGATATTTAAAAAAAAAAAGAACAAAGGTCAGATTGTAAAACATGTAAAATAATTATTTTAATGAACATTAAAATAATGGACTTTTTTCACCATTAAGGTCCCATACAGAGAAACTGAAAAAATGATACAAGGAACTATTCAACCTAATCTCTGCCAGCAATCGTGACCATTCTTGCAGCTGGCCTTTTGCCAGCTCTGAGCTTCATTTGAATATTGCCAACAGTCCTTTGTGCCATTACAGACTGCTGGCCAGACATTGTGTGTATTTCTGGAATTCAATAAACTACCAGAAGATGTCTGAAATATAGACATTTGACCTGTCAAAATAAAGCCCTGAGGTACACTTCATCAGGGGTTCTCAACCTTAAGCATCTCACAGTCCCCCTGTTTAACAGCCCACAAGAAAATGAAACTTTACTTTTTAATTTGCCTTGCAAATTTATTTATGCATTTCTATTGATGTTTATATAATGTTTATAGTTTGAACACGATTTATCTCACAATTTTCACTTCTACTACATCTTCTTTCTATTTAAAGTGCCATTACCAGCTCAGTATGTACAACTGACTCCCCCCTGAGGATGGGCTGTGGGACCAATAGAGAGTGCTTTATGGCCCACTAGTGGTCCCTGTCCCCAAAGTTGAGAAACCTTGTACTACCTAAAGTAATAGATACAAATGTTTCGTACAAAAGCAGCTATTGATATTCCCTCATTAATGAGCGATATAGGGGTAGACTGTTTAGTTTATTAAGTAGTGTAGAAACACAGATGAATTAAGACACTTCCTCATTATCAATGCACATCAGCAGCACCGGATCATCTGATCCCTTCTCATTTTCCTCTATTGCTCATCAATATCTGGGTGAGTGCCCCGTCCCCTCCAGCTGATCAGTCAGTCAGAGTCTGCAAGCAGGTTGAGCATGTACACATGGACAGTAAACATGAACTGGAAGCTCCTTTGTCATTTAAGATGGGATTTAATCCAGTTGGAAATGAGTGAATTTGAGCTGTTTTCTGAGCTGGATTACTTGCTGATTATTCATCATACACAGTTAGACAGGAAAGTCCTGTTTGTTGTGGTATGTGTATCATGTCTGTAGGTTACTCTGTTCATGAGATATGAAGATTAGAATGTAACAGCGTAACTGCCCGCGAAGTGCGGATCCTGGGTTCTAAGAGTTAAGAAAGTGTCCAAAAGACACACCATCACTGTTGAAATAGAATAGCTGAAATGACTCCCAGTGCCTTGGCACGTTCCCTGTGAAGAACCCAGTGAACTTCTCAGCAATGTTGACTCAGTGTGTCGACTAAGTCTGAATCACACAGACACTATTCAGCTAGATTGTGCTGGCTTTTGGCGGCCTAATGCTGGATTGCTCGAGGAGGAAATACAAATGCAAGTTTAAACTTTCCCATCATCATTAGTGGCAGGATCAAATTTCTTGCTT
The DNA here is from genome assembly GCA_034509495.1 of Acestrorhynchus altus. NCBI lineage: Eukaryota > Metazoa > Chordata > Actinopteri > Characiformes > Acestrorhynchidae > Acestrorhynchus > Acestrorhynchus altus. The sequence goes on along the minus strand of CM067503.1, from coordinate 43,729,371 downwards.
AAAGCTGGAAAATATGGAGAGCATTGTTCCAACCATCACCCAAATCATTACGTTTACTCTTTTAACTTTCTTTGCTGGAGTCAGAATCCTAAGAGGTCGTCCATAGCTAGAATATCAATAAAATCTCGGAAACATTAATTATGGTACCAAACCCGCCTCGTCATCGGAGTGTTAAATCACAGACATCTTGAAAAGAAGATGCAAATATCCAGGACCTTATTTACACTGTACATGCTTTATTTATCTTCTTTTCTGCATGTCTAGAGAACATTAGCCTGTTTCACAGTAAATGATCGCCAAAATAAGTCAGGCCATCTGCTGCCATAAACCACTGAATGTGTGTTAAAGTCTTGACTCAGCAACTACTGCATCCCCTTTCCAAACATGACGGAGCACTTTGTCACAATGAATAAGCTTTCATCTGGGTCAGAGGTGCTGAACCTTGTATTTGGAGGGACTACAACATGTGGACAAGGCCTCCAACCCCACTGAAACCCACCTGCTGCAGCTCGTCAAGCCCTTTAAAAGGATCTCAGGCTTAGAGCAAGTGTTTAAGATTAGAACAGGGATGAAATTCTAGAGAGCGGTAGATCTTAAGGAGCACATGAGGTGTCCCTTATGTAGGTTAGCTCCACACTTTTATGACACAAGTAACCGGACCTCTTACTAAGCATCATTTATTTACACAACCTATGGCAATTTTCCATGCACAGGATTAGCCTAAGGATTGTCATGGGGTATATTACACTAGTGGTCAGATTTGTACACTGGAAACACCATTTAGTCAAGGGCAGTTATTTTTGGGAGATATGGACAAACATATCTTGATACTGGATTAAGATCACTGATAATGAGCAGATATAATCTGCATCTCGTACATATGATAGTTTTTGTTTCATGAAACAAGAAAGTAGAACTCACATTGCATACAAGACATATGTCTGGTGATGCCCCTATTGCACATTGTGATCATGAAACAATATGTTCTGCAGCCCCTCACCATATCATCATTTACCAGATGCAGATTATATCTGATCTGATGAACATGTTTTCAGAGTGAGGAGAGAAACAGAACAGTGACATCCAGGATCATAACTGCTATTACAAATACAAAATGATGCTTAAGGCCCAAATTATTAAGGGATATTAAGGCACAATATTACAGCAGGACAGAGTAGGAACGTAAAAGTAAAATGAAAAGCATGGAGTTAATACGGGTCAGTTACAAACTAACAAAACATTTATTTGGGCCAAGTTTACATGAGTTCTAACAATTAATATATAAAAAATAAAAGTTGTGAAAAGGGGCCGATTTGATCTCACTAAGGTCACAAGAAAGCCAGTGATTGACACAGTATCAGTGATGTTAAAGATTCATGAGAGGTTCGCCTGCCTGCTGACTGAAGTGGCTTATAAAGGAGTACACCTCTGCTGTTGTTTTGAGGTGTAAATGAGATGTTTTTATTTCTCTCCTAAAAAATTCATGCTTCCACCTGTGTCAGGTTAAGCATATATATTTAATCATGCAGTGAAGCAGAGAACGATATGTGCTGTTCATGCTTTGGGGCATGTTATATGTTCACTTAAAAGGTCTTTTATTGGTGGACAGTCCGTTTGTAATAGACTATATTGACTAAAGCAAAAGAAACATATTTATGCACATGAAGGTGGACAAATGTAGACATCTGGAGCATTGGTGTCAGATTGACAGAGTAGCTCACTGCTAGTACATCACTCCCAGTGTGTCAATACACAAATAAGCATGTATGACTGCCTGCATGCCCTTAAATGTGAGTAAAATCCACTGTATGCAGTTCAAGTGGTGAAAAAATATTACACACTCATTTCATACAGAGCTTTTATGTTTCACAGTAATAACTGAATAATGTACAGTAGCAACGGAGTATAAATAAATATGGAAGAACCAATGTAACAACCACCTATTTCACTTACCTGAAATACTGGCTATACTTTAGCTAATTAACTCAACAGTGTTATAATGAAGTCACCAATAGATTAAATTAATAACAGTGAGAAATCTGTAACTTACACCCACAATTCAGTGATCAACCAACATCATTTTCCTTTAAATGTTTGTGTGTTTGTCAGGGGGAAGAAGGTGATAAAAAATAATAAGAAAACTGTTGGAAATGGGCCTTTTAAGCTACATTATGTTGCAATAGTTCTATTCTCAAAACATTTATATTGTGAAAAATATTTTATATTCATTACATGTAAAGTGACTTATTTCATACCTTTTCTGTTTTAATTTTGATCTGTTTGGCTTATAGCTCATGAATTATTAGAATTAGAAGAGTATTTAATTTAAAGTTTGTCTAAATGACTCATCAGACAGTAATATAAAATACATTTATATAAATGTAAAATTGATATTAATATATAATGTAAAATAAATATATCACTTTAAATGTAAGGAATATATATATATATGACAGTTCAACTTTTTGAATTAAAATAAAAACCTTTTTCACAATATTAACATTTTTTGAGATGCACTAGTATATCAAAATAGACGCGCTATTTCTATATGAGAACTTTCATGACAACTATGTAGATGTACATGTAGCTCAGGAAGCCCAAAAAACAATTCACAGATAATGCTGCTATAAAATGAGCTAACGAGATTGACTGATCACAATCGTTATATAACATTTTGGATTGTTGGCCATTCTGATATTTACACCCCAATTAATAATTGGATGAAGTGTTAAACAGCCAAAGGATATTTTTAGGGACTGGAATTTTGAAACATTGTACAAGACTGAGTATTCCAAGACTGTGACTGGAAAAGATTGGCACAAACACTTGCATATTTTGGAAACTGTGTGTTTTGACAGCAGTGAGCAAAACTTAAGTAATTGCCACCAAAATTCCTGTAACATTTTGTCAGAGTAATGCACATTTGTTCCAGCAGGAGTCCAGTTGTCCAGTGGTAAATAATAATACACACTGGTCTGTCTGTTAACTGTGCTGGTGATCCCGAACTGTGTATGCGAAGTCTTTGAAGTCTGCTTGGTTGAAGGGGACAAGTGCTTCTTCAATGGGGGTGAGGGTGGGCTCCTCCTGAGTGAAATCAGGGTCAAAATTGTTCACATCCTCTGGTGATTTCTGCGTAGCACAAAATGGAAAGGTCAGGGGTTAAAAACAAGCTATTTGAGTCCCGCCAGGTGCAATCATGTTAATACCAGTGACAGCAACACTGTTGCAGTAGTGGCTTCTTAATTGTGGGCTAATGGGACCACTAACTCAAGGTCATGTTGACTTGGCTTACTATTCGTGGTTTGAAGGGAGGCTCTAATTCACGTTTCCTCAGCTTCTCCCAGTCCAGATCTTTGAAGAACATGTGGGCAGTGATGGCTTTCTCCCCTCCGTCCCTGTCTATACAGCCCAGTCGACATGAAGGGTCCTTGATCAGAAACTAGAAGAGAATGAAATTGGTAGGAGCTTCATATTATTGACTGATGAATATAATGGTCCCAGAAGTGTTCTTTCGAGCAATGATATCTCAGTGATACCCTTAAGAATGTCTCACTCATTGGATTTCTAGCCATCGTATATAATAGTAATTATAGTAATTACACTTTTTTTTTAACCCACTGTCTTGTGCACACACAGTGATACACACTAGAGACCTCACACACTAGGGGGCAGTGAGCACACGTGCCTGGAGCGGTGGGCAGCCCGGGGAGCTGGGGAGTTCAGTGCCTTGCTCAAGAGCACTTCAGTCATGTCCTGCTATTCTATCTAAATTATTGTCTAATAAATGTCCAATAGTATGGCATGGATGCTTCAGCGATTAGGCCAACAAATAGAGTATTTCTCTGAAGAATTAAATCAATTACGGTCCTTTATGGATACAGAAATTGTTTGAACAACTATTAATTTTCATTCAAACAAACACCTACCACACTGATTTAAAGGGAAGCTTTACATTTATTTCCACGTGTACAAGGATGCTTTTTTTATGGTGGAGACAGAATCAATAAAGTCAATGGTGTCTTTCAACTCAAGCATTTCCTACCACTTCACAGATCTGCTGTGTTTCTTCAGTGATAGACAAATGGTTCAGACTGTTTACAAAGGGGGGAGGTCAGCAGCAAGGGTCAAATAAGGGTCAAACTCCTTTCCTTTGTGCTAACCTAGAAGATTAGGAATGTCTTTCTTTGGCCCCTAGATGCAGAATGAAAAGCCTGAGACGACGTCTGCTTTACAGCTCTCAATGAAAGAGGAGATGAGAACTCTTTCACAAACGGGGTTAGGAAGAAATTCAATCTGACTCATTCTTCTGATTGGGAAAATGACTGTTTACTGAATAGCTAGAGTTATTGGACTCTTGTTTCTCATGGTACTTAACTGACTTAACGAGTGGTTACGGTATTATAGGTGTTCCTGGTGTAGGTTGTACTTTGCAGCATGTTTTTTCTGTGCCAGTCTTTTGAGACACACCCTAAGAGTCATATTGCTCGGTGCACACATGACGTACAATGAATGCTTTTATCCGTCTTAATACATGTCTATAGCATATTGGTGTCGAATTACTATTGAAATAATCTCCGGATACTCAATGGATACCATTCATTTTCTGCACAGGAATATAAAGAGAGGAAGTATTGCAGTAGGCCTCTTAGCAAGAGGTCAGCAAGCATGAATGGAGCAATCACCTGTAGAGTGAAACATAAGCCTTTCCTCTCTTGAGGGATGCATCTAGTGTCACACAGTACGAGGGTTAATCCACAGAGATACACCTTTTTAAACCTTACTGGACTTTGACATTGGAAATCAAATTCAGTGCCCCAAAGCCTCCAAAAGCTTCAACCAGTTTCTGAGTTAATAATCTTGCCTGATCTGTGTAACACTGTAATCTATGCATAGCCTGGTTGGTGTGCAATCAATACATTTCTTAACAGTCTTTTTTTATTCCTTCATAAACTCTACCGTCCCGTAATTGGCTCATATAGCATGCAACAGTAAAGCCTGAGCAGGAAAGTCAATGTCAAAGTCAAACAGATTACACCCCACCTCCTGCTTGCCCAGCAAGAAGCCTAGACCTGCCTGAGGGGCCTGGACAGGCTTACGTAACGAGGTTAGTGGAGGAGAGCTTCTCTTTTCACAGCACAACAGAAGCTGGGGCAGCAGCTTCACCAACTAGAAGCACGCTAGGGTTAGTATGTAAGCTAGCATGTGGCCACACTGTTTGTACCCTCCTGCCTGGGACAGACTACTTATATAAGAGCTGCCCAATCCAACAAATCAGCATGCTGCAACAGCTGGTTAATACCACCCAAGCTGGTTACAGCCCTCCAGATTCTCATGCTGAACCCATTTTACCATTTGTGGTTCTTGAGTCACTTTTCTCCCATTCCTATACTGTTATACTCATTTTAGTATCATTTCAAAATTAAATTATTGTTTTTTTTTCCCTTTTTATTTTAGAAGCAATAAACTGCATACAGTTGTTTTGCCCTTTCCTCCGTAGGAGCTCTTACAGCATTTTTGAATACAGACACAAATACTCAATGACCTGCCTTTGAACTAGGACCTGATGTTTGTGGCAGTTGAAATAAATTGAATATGTATATGTATTATCCCTGCACTCATAAATATGTCTCAATCATCTTGAATGTATCTTTGATTTCAGTCGTGCCACACATAACTGATGCTATTCCGGAGTGGGTGATGAGGCAGGCCAGGATTCTTGTGGGTGATGATGGCATGGAGCCGCAAGTCTACATGGGGTCTGACATATAGAGACAGCTTTCTCGACAGAATTAAAGAAGTGAACATTACAAATAGAAATGTCATTTGATGAAAGCACATCTTTGCTGCTCACTTTTGTGAGGTCCATTTGGGACAAAATATATTTTAAGCTGCTGTTCAGGCTCTAATTCTTATATTGTCAGTGTTAGTGCTTGAGAACGGTTGAGAACCTCTGTCATTGAGATTCCCCGTCCTCATGAAAACAGAAAATACCTCATTGACGCTCTTTGTGCATTGGCCAAAAACAGTATTTTGTATGGATGGGAGACTTGAAAAAAATGATTTAAAAACAGTGTATGTGTGGATGGGATGTAAAACTGGGTGTTTTTTTTCCCATATATTACACACACATACACACACACACACACACTTATGAATGCTATATTAAAATTTTCATTAAATTTTATCCTTTAATTAATAAAAAGGTTTACATGATATGGGCCATAGCTCAATTATTGTACTGAATAATGAAATGTTGCCAACCTCAAGCACAAGCTCATGATTAGAGGATGCATATATTTACTATTTTGAATGCACTAGTTGGTCATCTGGAAAAGGTGAAGTTCAGATTTCACATGCAGGTACACTATGCTTTGCAGATGATTTCACAGCTTTTTTGTTACAGTTACATTTACAGTTTGGCACATCTACATCTACAAGCATGGAGACGAATGAACGCTGGTGTAATGTTACAGAAGATTATACTGTAAATGAAAAACCGGAGAAGGAAGAGATTAGTACATTGTGGAACCGGACTGGAAATGCAGATGCCCAGAATTACATCATTGTTGCAAACTGAGAATCTGTTCTTCCTCTAAAGAAGTACTTCAGACGTAAGTTAAGTGACTCATGCCTTCATCTTTAACCTAGTTGTGTTGGCAGTTTGGCAGGTTTTGACATGAAAAACTGCCTGTTGTTGGAGCTTAATCTTAATTATCATCTGCCTGTGTTGTCATTTATACACTGTATTGAACCATTCAAGCTTACTGTCTGTGTCTACAGTATAAATCTGTTTGTAAAAAGAACAAAAAACGACATTCCAGATGCATCCAGAGTCGTATATAATGCAGTAATAGCTGAAAAGTACATATAGCATATAGCATAACTTATAATAATATTATTTTCTCTAACTTCTTATGGTTAATTACTGGTTTAACAGTTTCTATTGTTTCGGAAAAGCTTTACACTATTTAGTACCTTCCTTGCAAATCATCAGATTCATGTTGCTGTGGCTAAAATTGCTAGGAGCATTATGAGGGAAGACACAGAGGTCACTCATCACTTTAAAGGAGCACCGGAGACTGGAATACAGGTATACTCATCAACAATATCAAGACGTCTGCACACAAGTGGCTTGTGTTTAAAATGTACAGTGCCAATCCTAAACAGTTCCTTAACAATCTTGAAACTTTTCCGAGCATAATGATCCCAAGCAAAAGCAAAAGTCAGAGCTCGGTCCAATGAAGAATCTTTTTCACTATTGAAAAACTGCATTCCAGAAGATCTGAAGCAGAAAGATCTTCCAGAAAGAGTAGATCAAGCAGTGGGCAAAACTGGTAGGTCTACTCCAACAGATATAAATTTGTTTTTACAGTGTTGTTGTGCCAAGTAGTAATCTGAAGGGGTTGGAAGATGTCCTGACAAATAAGTTATTTTAAAACAATGATAAAATCTGTGTGAGTTTCAGTGAAAAGGAATCTGATGAGGCTAAAATGTTTGCAATGAACTTTATGATGGAATAGCTGTGAAGATTTTATGGTATTCAGCCAGGTACTGGGGTGGAATGATTTGTTCTGGATCCCAAATGCCACTCCAACTCATGCCAAAGGTATTCAAATGTCACTGAGACCCTACCCAGGTAGCGTACAGATGTGGTCTGGCAGTGCCAGGCCTGGCTTACTGTCAACACTGGCATCATGTGAGTCAAATGTGGCCTACATAGTAAAATAATGATGTTCCAAATCTTTGCCCTGTCTTGGCTTTAAACTATAAAGTTCCACAAATGGCATCTAGCCCTCTTCTGGGCCATCAGTCTGTGTGGTATGTGGACCACAAGTAAGTGCCAAATGTGACCCATATTTGTCCAATTAAATTTGCAATCTGGATAGGCTTATATAGGCGCTCCAGAACTATCCATGCTATTCTATTGTTCTACAACTTTCTACGTCTTATGTCTGTGATACCCATTGTCGACCAGAGGAGGATGGGTTCCCCTTTTGAGCCTTGGTTCCTCTCAAGGTTTCTTCCTTCTAGCCTGAGGGAGTTTATCCTTGCCACTGTTTGGAAGCAGATTTCTGTAAAGCTGATTTGTGACAACTCCTTTGTTGTAAAAAGCACTATATAAATAAACTTTGATTGATTGATTGATTGATATTGCCAAGTATCTGAAATTGCTCAGCTCACCCCTCTGAGGATGTCTTCTGCCTCATTGCTGAGCCACGATGAGTAGATCACTTCTTCTCTGAGGATGCTCTCAAACAGCTCATCTTCTGTTTCAGCCTCAAATGGAGCATGCCCAGACAGCATCTCATACAGGAGCACCCCCAGAGCCCACCAGTCAACAGACACGCCATATTGTTCCTCCTGGATGATCTGAGACAAGGAGAAACCAGACATATCACATCAGCATACACATCCATTACATTCGACCAACTGCCATGTCTTCTCTAAATATTTGTGGCTGTTTTTACCTCAGGTGCTATGTAGTCCGGTGTCCCACAGAAGGTGCCTGTCCGCTTTCCATTACGGATCCCTTCCTTGCACATGCCGAAGTCTGCCAGTTTACAGTGGCCATCCTTGTCCAAAAGCACGTTGTCCAGCTTCAGGTCTCTGTAACAGCATATATACAATGGACAATGGATGTTTTTGGTAAAAGGAGGAGCATGCAGTTTTAATCTTCCTGTAGAATGATTGATGAAATTCCACCAAAGGGACGAGAGCTCAAGGGTATGTCTGGCACAAGAGTAATTTATTAAAGTAGCTGCAATTACATGATGTCACTGTAAACCAGCGCTGAGACTGTATTTTAACCAAATGATGAAACACACCAAGTAACCCATTGCTCTGAAGATAGCCCAGACTTTCTGCAATGGGAATCATTTAAAACAGGTTTTACAGCTGGAAAAAGAGAGGAAAGCCACAAAATTTCAGGCCTGGTGAAGACATGCAGTCTCTCACTCTTACAGTGGCACACAGTTTGCCTTGCCACACACACTGCCAAGCTTATTCACTATCCTGGGCATGACCACAAACCAAAAAGACAGGGAGGCTGCATAAAAAGCAACAGCTTCTTTTTGTCGTTACTGTCTAACCATGATTGACAAGTGTAAAACCAATGCTCTAATTTAAATTTCCCCAGAATCTTCAATATGCAGTAATGTCTCACAGAGTCTTCACTAATTCAGTGCAGCTTCGCTCTTGTCCATAATCTAAACACAGTGGAACGATCTAAGACATCAATACCCATTTTCTACATTCAAATTATACGTTCAAATTATGGATGTAATGATAAACAATGAAGTGGAAAAAAAAGAAAGAAATTCAATGTTTTTAATTTTTCAAGTCAGTAGTCTTTTAGGCCAATATCACTAGGATGTATACGCTGCTCTCCAGTGAAAACCTTGTATCTCTGTTTTTGTTTTCTCCATGGTTTGAACCCTGCTGCTCTGTACACTGTGTAAATAACTCTGGATGAGTAGACCAATAGAAACACTCCAAATGTACTGTTAATTACACACCTTTCACATGAACTTCTATTCAAAGTTAAGTGCCTTTTTCTGTAAAGTTGTCATTTTAGGGATACATGTTTTACATTGTACATCGACAATGCATCGTATATTGTCTCTAGTGAAGATGTGCCTCACGTTAATATGGTAATGTTAATATGTTATGTGTCCACCTTGCAGTCAGCTTACATGCATGCACACGGTGGGCATAATGACCCATATTTTCAGGTTTAATAAATGTAAATTTAAAGATAAATTTTCAATTTGATAAAAAAAAAAAAAAATCAGTTTGGATCAGAGAAACAGTTCTACATCAGCCCTATGACAAAATAAACTTCTACACCAAGGGTGTCAAAGTGGGTCAGAAATGGGCCGTGACTGCAGCTTTTCATTCCAGCCAAATAGAAGCTCATTTAATGAAGATTGACTGAATGATTAAATGCAATCATGTGCAGCAGGTTGTTTTGAGTGAGAACCTCCAGCCACACCAGCTCGTTTTTTGCCCTGGTTGGACTCTACACCTTTAAAAAGGGATCTCATTTAAAGATAATGCTTCTGTAGTACTACACAGATTTTTGATGTCAGTTGGTCTGCACTAGCTTCCATGAATTGCTGGCCACAGTGAAGTGCTTTAAGTGCATCCTGTTCCAGTACCAGAGGAGAGGGGGGCTGGTGAAAGGATAATAAAACCATTAGAGGGCTATAAACAAAGCAGGCCAGAGGACTGGGAGGACAACTTTCCGCAGATTAGATTAGAAACAGATTAACACTGGATTATTTTGTGTCTGCTCCTAATCAAAGATTACGGGTCAGCAAGATGACTCAGAAGACCCAAGATAAATGCTGCTGTTCACTACTACCGGATCTTTCTGTTAATGTGACGTATGACTGCATGTTGTGGAAACATGCAAAACCTTTCTGAAACGAAGTAAAAGTGTGCGTGTAAAGCAAGTTTGAATGTGTCAAGCTTGTTTATGCTTATGTAAGATCAAAAGGCCTTCTGTCCTTCTGTGATTTTACTCTCTGACAAATAGTTTGGTTCATGCAGGCTCCATTCTGCAACCCAGCACTACTGTTACATCAGCTCACACAGAGTAATCCCAGAGCACACATTTGGGCAAAACTCCCAAACCACTTTGCTTACACTTAAAGCAAAACACTCTTACTTTTGCCATGATTAGCACTGACTTCAAAGGGTGCCACAGTGTTCATAAATGACCCTAAAGGCCAATAAAATTGGTTGTAACGGGGCAGAAGGCTGTGCAGTCATAAAGAGTAGAGAAGTAGTGGAGATTTCATTACAGAAGAGGCCCTGCACAAAGGACCATAAATAGAGTCCCACAAGAAACATCCCGAGACAATGGAGTGGTGTGAATAAAGTCTAAGATCTTGAAGAGGCTGAACCAGGCCATGTGACAGTGGCAACAGAGCCAGGAAATCTAACTTGCTCAACTACGGGAAGGAACTTTCATGTGGGGGGTTGGGCAGTATCCACGTGATCTGACAAAATAGGCAGAGGCAAGTGGAAACAAATCCAAACAAAATAGTGGAAGCATGCCACGGGTGACCATATGGCCTAGTTAAAACATGCACTGAACACTTCATTGATTGGCAAAGAAACAACAAGTGACGTATTCAGATTAATGCTCTGCTATTCATACTCAGACCTCCGTCAGCAGCTACCGCTGGGCTTGGTGCTTTGGCAGTCTGCCAGAATTATTTCTACATTTTGGGCAGCCCTGAAAGATTAATTGGTTCACCACACTCCTTCCCACTGAATCCTGCAGTGCTACATATGGTTCACTCTATGAGTTCCATTCCATCTTTTTGTTCATTGAATGTTACACTGTTTTCTCATAGTTTAGTAGTGTTTAGTAGTTATTTACCCACTCAGTAGGACATCCCCCATCACTTGCAATGCTCCTGATACTAGGAAGGTGCGAACAAACACATGCCTCCTCTGATACAAGTGAAGTCATCCACCTCCTCTTGTGGGAATAATGGGGAGAGAGTACTATCTATGCACACAGAGAGAGGATAGCCTTTTGTGCTCTCTCTGGCTCTGGAAATTGAAGGTGAAGCAAAATGACCTGGGCCATAGTATCCTCAGTCCACAGTGTTGGTACAAATGCTAGTTATGATACTCTTTTTCTCCTAAATTCATTAATGCAGTCCTATTCATCCTCAAACTTCATACCTCCTAACATCACATAGAAGCTAGTTTCCCTAGTAAATTCCACAGCTATATATGGTTGTCACATCTAATTAGGTCTCATGGGACTACAGTTGAAGTACAGGGGTTGGACAATGAAACTGAAACACCTGTCATTGTAGTGTGGGAGGTTTCATGGCTAAATTGGAGCAGCCTGGTGGTCAATCTTCATTAATTGCACATTGAACCAGTAACAGCAGAGTGTGAAGGTTCAATTAGCAGGTAAGAGCACAGTTTTGCTCAAAATATTGCAATGAACACAACATTATGGGGGACAAACCAGAGTTCAAAGAGGACAAATTGTTGGTGCACGTCTCGCTGGCGCATCTGTGACCTAGAGCCACGGTATCCAGGGTAATGTCAGCAGCACCAAGAAGGACAAACCACATCTAACAGGATTAACTGTGGACGCAAGAGGAAGCTCTCTGAAAGGGATGTTTGGGTGCTGACCCGGATTATATCCAAAAAAATTAATTTCCAAGACCAATTGACGCTGTATTGGCCGCAAAAGGAGGCCCTAGTACACCATACTAATAAATTACTGTTGTCTAAAACCAGGTGTTTCGGTTTCATTGTCCAACCCCGGTACTTACCAGTTCCTAGCACAGATCACACTGGAGATGTTCCCCATTCCCAGTCGTCTGGAACAGCAACATATAATTATGCCTCATCCAGCTGAAGCAGCCTTTCTCAGAGGCCTCAAATGGATTTTACAACATTTCTGCAGGTTGTTACCAGAACTGCCTGGATAAACTAGGAATCCACTACGCATGAGGTCATTTCTGGATATCTGGATCTCGTTAACCAGCATACCTTCAGTATTTTGGGGATGAGCTGGGGAGTTGGGAATGAAGAGGGGTAGTAATCATCCAACATCCTGACCTCTCTTAAATGATTGTAATTATATGCAATTAACTTCTCGCAGTAATTCTCTTAAACCTTTTAGAAAGCCATCCCTTGACAATAGAGACAGTTAGTCCAACAAAAGCAAGATAAACTCATTTTAATACTCTTGATTTCAGACGGAATAATGAACAAACTTGTGTACCAGCACTTTCCTTTATATAATGTATAAAGCCTTTAGTTTTGTCTGTTGCTGAGAAACTTTTTTTCTGACTGGTATCCAGACAGTGTTACCTAGTGTGGTGTTAAGTTCCAGTGATGCTATACAGCGGTCACTGCTATTTCTGTTTATTACAAGAATGTATACTGGGTGTCCCTATGCTTAAAGAATGGAATGAATGCCTCCCTTAAGGATATGCAGCTTCATTCCCCTGTGCTTGTTAGATTTCTGATATGGTATTTACTCTTGGTGTTTAATGTGTTGTGTGGTCCACTCGAATGACATCTTAATGTTTGTGATGTCATGGGGGTTATGCTACTGCTATGTTCTTATACCCTCAATCCATAAACCAACATCTGCCCTTTGTAAGATAATTATAACATTTCTAAATTCTACAGAGACAGGGCACCAGTAAATATCATAATACCTACAGGTTCATTCAGCGGTCACCACTGGGCTTGGTGCTTTGTCAGTGTGCCAGAAGTGTTTCTACATTTTGGGCAGCCCAAAAAGATGATTAATCAGTTCATTACATCTCCTTCCCACTGCAGCTGTGCTACATATGGGTCACTCTAAGGTTTTCATTCCTTTCATTTGTACCCTGTTTTTTTCCCCCAGTTTAATGAATTAACTTCTCACAGTAAATTAATCTTACTCCAACAAAAGCAAGATTTCAGAGCACTGACCTGACCTTACCTGTATATGATGCCTTTGGAGTGAAGGAACATAAGAGCAGACGTGATCTCCGCAGCATAGAATCGAGCTCGAGGCTCCTCAAATCGTCGAGACTTTTGTATGTGAAACATGAGGTCGCCGCCATTAACAAACTCCATGACAAAGAACAAACGGTCCTACATGAGATAAATGAATGTTTAAGCCTTTCAAGAATCTACACATTACTACTATCTAAAATGTCACTGCATCACTTTACATCTACGGTAAAAACCTTTTTTACACATATACACTGTATACATGTGTGAACTATTGAATTCTATTTTTGTGCACTATTGTAACTTGGTTGTGCACCACAGAAACACAACTGCTGTCTTTTTGAAATGATATTTGTATATCATCGTTGTCCACCAAAAAACATGCATCTCCAAAATGTTCTTAACTTTGAATGGAAGTTAATGTAAAAGTGATTGTAGAATATATTTCTGTATTTATTTCCATATATTACTGCTATTCTGCAGCAAATACCAAAGCCTCACCACAAGCAAGTTTCTTGGGAAATCTTAGCTCATTCCTCCTGGGCCGTGGCCTCCAGTTTACTAATACTCTTGGGTTTGTTCTGCAACTGCCTTTTTTAAGTTCTACCAAAGATTTTCTTAGGGGTTCAATCAGGCTAATGTGACAGCCTCTCCAGAATCTTCCATGACTTTTTTCCTGAAACCGGATACTGTGGATAGGTCTGTGCTGGATCATTTTCATGTTGAAAGGCCCAGTGATGCCCAAGCTTCAGCCTCCTCACAGAAGGCATGAAGTTTTCTCCAGGATTTCCTGATATATGGCTGAATCCATCTTGCCCCCCACTGTAGGTTTCCAGTTGTGGGGGGAGCAAAGGAGCTCTTAAGCATCACTAAGACACTGCTATTCTACAGGATAGATAGTGTGTTCTTTTCAGCATATGCTTCCTTCTTCCATCTCCACTGTCAGTAGAAGTGTATGTTTTGCAGGTTTTTCACATGCAGGTTGAACCCATGCTTTCTCAGGAATTTGCTGGCAGCCAATTTCCTCTTTCTGCCTAATGTAGCCAATGTTCCTTTAATTTCGAATTTGCAAATTATACCTCCAGCTGTGTGTGTGTTAATGTATATATATATATACATATATATATATATAGATAGATAGATAGATAGATAGATAGATAGATAGATAGATAGATAGATAGATAGATAGATAGATAGATAGATAGTTATATCTGTGTTCCTTCCTTGACAACCAGTGCACTGTGTGTGCAGAGTGTGTCACATGCCATTTTACAGAAGAGGCAAGTTCTGGAAGTCTACATTGAAAAAGCATAAAGTGCTGCCATCTATTGGTTGAACAGGGTGTTATCTAGGTGAATACTCACTTTCACAAGAGTTGATCCCAGTCATGATAATAGAACATAAAGGCAAGAACTGCCAAAGAGAAAGTTTGGCAAATTCCAGAAACAAGAACCAGTTTGGATGACTTTCAGAGAATCTCTGAAGTTTCTTTGGCATTTTGCTACCAAACGGGCAACACAATCCCTAGCAGTCACCATGTATCTATACAGATTGGGATTTATGGGAGCTTTGGGGAGAACCTATTTAGGAATTTAGGAATCTATAAAAAAAAAAAAACGTAGACATTGTTGATGCATTCATGTGTTTAAATCAAGAATTACATGTTCTGAAAACACTCACAACGGTCTGGAAGCAGCAGTAGAGGTGGGTGAGATATGGGTGATCACGGGCCAGTGATAAGACTCTCTTTTCTATCATTGTGGACTCCACATCATCATCCTGTAGTATAACATCTTTTTTCAGTATCTTTACCGCGAACACCTGTTCACCACTGTTCATGTGTGCCAGCATCACCTGTAAATAAACACAAACCATTGGATTACTTGGATCTCTATTAACTGTAAGTTAAATTTGAATCTAGATGTGCGATGTGTTGAAATACTGTACTTTCAATAATTTTGCAGCATCTATTAATGTACTATAATATGTACAAAAAGAACAGAAAATATAGTGCAATATGAATCTCCTCCTTGAGCTCTGTTGAAAACATTCACCTTTTTGATTACGAACAGTGAAAGGAAATGATTGACTTTGGTAATGACGTGTTTGGTACAGAATCAACCGAAAGAGATTAGGTTAACAAATGCTGGGGGGTTCCTTTAAAATTTATATGCTATAAAATGACTGCTTTAAAAAGAGACAAACCCTACATGATCCGATTAATTTGTAGGATCACAGGTATGTACAAAGGTTTTAAGCATCTAATCACGTTACTTAAACTCCTGTCTCTGATCAATAAGAGAGAGTTTAGTGTAGAAACTCCAGACCCCGTTAGAACAGATACTGGGAAACAGAAATACAGTAAAGAGGAAGTAGAATTTCTGAAGAAAGATGATCTTGTGAGTCAGTGTGAAGAACAAAGCTTTGTTGCATATTTTCTCCTTAACGCCCCCCAGCCAGTGCCTGGATGTGTTACAATTACATCACCAACTCACCTGATTTACCAAAGCAGATGCTGCTGAGAACTTCAAATATTACTAGACTCCCATGAGGAGAGCTTTGGAGATATTTACTAAACACAGTGATGGAAAACCAGGACTTTCTGTAGGAATGTCATCAGCGTTTCTTCTAATAATAGTGTTTGACGGAGGTTATAAACTCTCACAACCCAGATAAAGAAATTTTCATTCTCATTTACACAGGATGCCTTTTGCAACTTTTGCAAAACATTTGTTTGTATGCCAATGATCATAGTTATAGCCATAACTTTAATATCTCACCTTGCCAAAGCTGCCTTTTCCCAGCACCTGTAGGAATGTGAAATCCTCCAGGCCCACCTTTACACCCTCCTCCTCAGCCACACCAAGCTGCCCTTCACTCTTAATACTGGAATTTGTGGATTTTACAGCGATGCATTTCTGTGAAATAGCCACAAACATACACATTTTTTCAGTTACATGGAGCATCTTCCCTCCATTTGTGTTTTAAACTGTAGCTGTTCACTGTTCACCACTGTTTTAGTAGTTGAAATACCTGAGAGGTCCTTTTAGACAGTATGCTGGGCTGCAGACCAATCTCTGCCAACTTGTTGGCCAGCTCCACACTGTTCACCCCGCAGTTGGGGGCCACGTTTTCTTCACAGCGTATATGTATGTTCATCTTACACTCTAAAAGCATTACATACCAAAAGCATTACATGATGAATAAAGTAGTCAATATCACACCACAAGAGTATCACACCACTGACACACCAGCACAGTATTTTTGTTCTTTCCAAAATATATTGACCTGACATTGATTTTGTTTACAACCAGATATGAATTGCAGTCTCACTCATTTGCTTTTGTGCATTTCTATAAAGAATTAAAATTAAAACTGATAGTTCAACGTCCACCACATTTACTCATTCGTGCACATCATAGTAGCGGTTTCTTGTTCCTTCCAACAAATTGCACATGCTTTTGGACATGCATCAAATATATAGCATTAATTATCTGCTGTTTTATAACGTTATCATTTGTTTGTGTCAAATCAGTCAATATGAACTATACTTATGAATGTTAAATAGTCATTCCCTATAAAATTCAGTCCTCATTTCATTGCTGAATACAGTAACGTGTAACTTGGAAAACAGAGTGGACTGTCATAATGAAAACATGACAAACGGCATTTGACTAGCTTGTTCATGAACAATGGTGTCAGGACTTTCATTTTGATGACACTAACACTTTCATTGACATGAATACTTGCTTTTTGCAGAGTGAACCATTTTGACAAGTGACACGTGTTATCAACTAGGTTTCACAAATGTTGTGCAAATGTTAATAGTGATATGAAAAATGGACCAAAGCAACTGAAAAAACTGTAACACCTGAAGTACTTTTTGAAATACTTTTAAATGAAGTATCAGTAACATAAAAATGGCAACAGCATGATCTTTGTGGTATTATATGTATTATTATATATTATTATATGTATTATTATATATATATTAATTTTGTGCTCACTCATTTTGCACTACTTTATCTATCTATTCATGAATTTGGCCTTTTCAACTGACTAATACATGCATACATAATACAAAACAACATACAACATACATACAAGATACATACAAAATTAAAAACTGATTATTTGACCAACGTCATCTCTAATAATGTTTCACAGGTTTTAACATAGATTTTTTTTTTTACCTTTGCAATGCAGTCCCTGTTTCAATAGCCCATACAGCAGCGATCCACAGTGATCACAGTAGGTGGGCACTTTATAGTTGTGCACTTTGAACTGGTGAGGTACGTTGATGCAAAAACCTTGGCTTGGGCCCTATAGGAAAGAGAAGACTAGTGTCCGCAGTGTACATATTACCTCCTCACCTGCCTTCCTCATCTTAAAAATATACCACACTTGCAACCTCAGAAGAAACTAGAGAACTGTACCTCGCTAGCTGTTTTCTTCATCCTTGGACACTCACTCACAACCAGATGGTGGCACTTCTTATGGACCACACAGGTGCACACTGAAACATTGAGATACAGGACTCTTTAGGAAAAATTCTTATCAAATGACTGTCTTATCAAATTTTTAACTGTAAGAAAGCAAAATACAAAAAAAAATCTTTACCTTGACATTGGTAGCCTTGCTTTCCAAAGATGCCCCTACAGATGTATGGAAGATAAGAGGTAGACAGTCAGAATTGTCAAGATTTCAAGGTTTTTGAGAATTCAAAGTTTATATTGCTCACCAATTCACCAGAACAGAGGAGAATCGTCCATTTTTATGATAATCACCAAGATCAGTCCATGGATACAGATAAAGAGAAAATCTGAGTCTAAAGCTACCACTCCTTTGAGGCCTTTAGTAGCTAGTTTCTTACAACAAATTTATATTAGCATGGTTAGAATCGAATCAGCAGAGCTTCATATGTGAGTCTTTCTTTCTTTCTTTCTTTCTACAGCTGGTTTGTAGTAATACAAGAACTAAGCTTTGAAAGTAAATAAGCTTTGAAAATTAATGCAAATAAGTTATTAAATAATAAACTTTTAAATGAATAAGTGCTTTCCTTTAGAGCAATTCCACAATAAGGCCAAAGTGTGGTGAGTACAGTTTCCCGCACCATCAAAGGCTCTTGGAAACTGGAGAAAACTGAAGGGATCTAATACAGGAAGAGGTCTGACAGACTCAAATCCACAACAGCATCAGAAGACAAGTTTCTGAGAGTCAGCAGCTTGTGTGATAGCTCACATGGGAACACCTTAACTGGACTAGGTCTCAGTTTCAGCTGTGAAGAGAAGACATTTGACAGGTGGAACTACGGTAAGAAAGTCCTCGCTAAGATGGTAAAATAAGAAAAGCAGGCTTACCTGCAGTACTGCAATAAACAAAATTGTGTTTTTCTAAAACTTGTGACCAGTAGTGTACTCCTGACCTATTGCAACCCTCTGCCACAGATAATATTCATAATGCTGGAAATCAAATATTCCCACATCATTAGTACAGCACCCTTTCTCATAGTGTAATTTACCCCCAGGCTTCTCTAGAAAAACTAAAAACTAAAACATTGTAAAATATGAATTTGTGTGATTTGCCATTTATTGTGAACATTTGTTTCAATATTAACATCACCAGATAAAATTCTTGCAATGGCAGCAAAAGGTTGGCTGTTTCAGGAAGGTAGCCATGAACTTGTGTCCGTTGACTTGGTGCACCTTCCTCCTTAAAGCCCTCTGTCTCTCCCTGGTCAGCTGTTTATGAGTGTTCCATCCATTCATAGTGGAACCATCTGAAACAAATGACTCAGTATTACAGAGGGAATACCTTGAGTCAAGAGTTGATGTGAGAGGAATGAGGAAGAAAGGGGCAGATCAAAATAACACACCTACAGAAACTTACCATCTGTGAAGGATCCCATGAGAGAGATGTAGATGTAGACACTGCCCTCTGGTTCCAAATTAACCTGAGGAAGCACAAACAGGGAAGAATATCAGAAGACCATTACTTATCCCTGGAAATACCCATCAGTTTCTTTGACAACTCGTGAACCTAGAAAAAGTAATTCTGAAACTGGGTCATGAGGCCATTTCCTTGAAGCACTGTACCTTCATACACTCCTGCAAACAGATCTCACTTTAACTGCACTGTACCATGTATCCAGTACAATGGTAGTATGTTTGTGTACTGGACAGATTTTCATAGCCTGCAAAGCCAAAAGAATTGACCACCGCCTTGAGAGGAAAAATGGTCAAAACCCGTACCAAGAGCCCTTCATGCATCAAGTACAGCTTACCTTGACCCACCATCCCTCAAGATGCATAGAAGACCCATGCTGGCCCCAAAGTGATGGAATGAACTTCCCCTGGGGGTCCGAACAGTCAAGTCACTTGCTGTCTTCAAACACCGACTAATGACCATTCCTTTCAAGCGCATTTAACACATTAAAGGCTTATAATTATGCTGAATCTTGTTGGTATTGAGGCCCAACCTGACATTTATATTTGGCAGCATCTAAGCTTAAGGTACCTCTGGATTCTAACCTCTACTTACCAGCTAAGACTATTTCTGTGTGAACAACAAAGCATTATAAACATAAATCATAAAACTTTTTATCTGTCCACAGTTCTGCAGCAAACTTCAAACACAGTTCACACACAGGTCACAGTTAAGGTTTGCTTGTTATGAGTCTTCCATGAAGTGGAACATTGCACAGAACTCTTGACTCAGGTAAATTTTCAAGCACGTTCTTACAAAATGATGAGGCAGTTTGGATTTGTCTTACCAGCATACAAGCACTTCTTAGGAAGACTACCTGGTCTTCCAGATCTCATTTTGACCTCCATAGTTTTACTGGACTCTCATTTCATAATGACAGCCCATGTTTTAGAAAACACAACTAAACCCTGTACAAAAATTATTTTTGTTTACAAAATGTAGTCTGTGCCATAATGAAGAACATGTTTGATGAGTGTTGGTTCAGGGTTGAAGTCGTCTGAAGGTAAGTTATTAAGCTTGGAAAGCTGAAATTCCCTAGTTATAAGTTGATGCATCTCTCAAGCTCAGAGCCTTTGCAATGCTTATGGTGCCAAATCTTTACCACAGGCCACACTGATCATTTTCATTTTTATATTTTTGTATGTTATGAAAGACAGTGTAACTGTAATCTGTCATTTGGCCAAGTTTGTCTGAACCTTTGGACAAAACTATAGGACATAGTTGCTGCACAAATCTTTGTAAATCCAACAATTACATTTCATATTTGGTCTAAGACCTTCTTTCACTGTGCCTCTTTAATACTTAAGCAGTGGCATTTTAGAAGTGGCCATTAGAAGATGAGGAAAAGGTGAGAACCAGGCAAGCCGGTTTAGTGACCCTGTGTCTGGCACATGCACCCAGAGAGTACACCTACTACAACTTCCAGACCTATTGTTCTGTCACTACACATGGTCATCAGAGCAGACAGTGTAATCCAAATAGAAACCAAGTAAATAGGAACTCTCCAGAATGTGAATGAAGGTTTTAGATCAGGGGTCACCAACCCTGCTCCTGGAGAGCTCCCTTCCTGTTTCAGCTCCAACCCAAATCTAACAAAGGCTATTCAGCCAATCAAGAACTTCTGAAAGCAGTAATTAGCTGAATCAGGTGGGGTGGATTACGGTTGACTCTACAGTCTGCAGGAAGGTAGGTTATCAGGAGCAGGGTTGATGATTTCTGTTTTCAATAAAAGCCTCAGAAAAAGTGATGCAAAATATTGTTGTTCGATCTATTTGAGATAGTTTGAGAAATTTTTAAAATTACATAAAATTGTAGCATAAAGTATATTAGTAAGAAAAGCAATGAATTGGTGGCTCACAGTGCAGGTTTTTTTTTAAAAAAAACTTGGTATGACTTCGGCTTTATCGCATTTATTGACTTAATTGACATAATAACTCTATTTACTCAACATTGAAAATGTTCTCAATAAAGAAGCTGACTTAAGCCTCTTTGTTGTGCCTGAAATGCTCATGCTCAAATGTCAATCCCTCATTCAGGTTAAATGATTCCAATCTCATGATTCATTGGCTTCTACCTCTGAATTCCTGATTGAAAACTATGTGGTTCTGTGAGTTGAGCCTTAGATAGTGAGTAGGAAAAGGAATCCTGTCTGGTTGGTTGAGCAGCATGCCTCCACTGAAGATAAATGTCTGTGATCTCAGATGGAGAAGAAAAATTAACACGTTACTCCAATCAACATTAAAACCACCTCATGTCTGCACTGGCAGTCTATTGTCATTAGCTCCATTTACCATGTAGGTGTGTGTGGTTGGTCATTCTTAGCACTGCAGTGACACTGACATGATGGTGGTGTATTAATAAGTGTTGCACTGGTACAAATGAGTAAGACACAGCTGTGCTGCTGGAGGTTTTAAACACTCTGTTCACTCTATTCAATCAAATCTGACATTATCAAAAAAAAATTATAATTAAAAAAATGTTAAATAAGGTCTGCATTTATTCAAGATATGACACTCTACATGATGGAGAAGGTCATGCCATAATAACCAGACTATTATGTTCTGATCACATGTGATGAAGGTGCTTCTGAAAAAATGCAATGTTACAGAGGAAGGGAAGAATGATTCAACAAACACGACCAACACAAAGAGACATTTTGAATCTTTTTTGGATCTTTACAAGCACAGATTCATAAAAGTCGTTCAGTAAAGGAAATGGTTATATGTAAGAAGCATGGTAAGAATGATTTGAATGTTCAGTTTGTTTTTGACCCATCAAAGAACCTTTCCTTTCTTTCTTTATGTGAAGCATTTGCTTCAACACATGTCAGGGTGTGCACCTGCTGTATTCATCTGACATTTCAGAATGTTTATTTTTAGGTGATACACCATGATCTGGGCAATCAAGTGTTTGTGCAATTTGTGCACTGAGAGCTTTTGGTGTTGGACACTGGAAAATAGCAGGGGAAGCAAACAGCATGAAGAATATTAAGGCAATGTTATGATGGCCACAGGACTTTTGAGAGTGCAGAAACACAATACTAGTGAATACCCTTATGCACAGGAAAATCAGCCAAAGCCAGTATTATATCTCATGGTGTGAGTGGTGTGAAGCAAACTTTCCATGACGCATAGTGGGTTGCAGTCTGTGGTTTTGTGCAAGGCCTAATGCACAAACAGAAGTGTGAAGACCCTCTCAAAGGAAACAGACATAGGTCTGTTAGAACAATAGGTGTAGTATACATATGCAGACTTAAGACTAGCAGAAATATCTCTGTACATGTGATTGGGGAGGCAATTTAGACAGTAATGTTTAAACCTTCACATCTTCACCATAATCTGTAAGTAACAGATCAGTCTCTTGTCATTGACATAACCCCTGGAAGTGACATGAAGTTAACACAAGGCTGAGCTATGTTTACACTTTTAATAATTTGGTTTTGGAATTGCCCTGGAGAGTTCAACACACCCAGCTCTATTGTTCAGAAGCCCTTCCAGAACTTTATTAGATTAGGGTTAAAGTCTACAGGGTGGTAGATCACCAGGATGAGACAGAGGCTTGGGACCTCTCATACAATTTCTGTTTTAGACTGGGTTTGACAATCTCCCCTAATTTATAAAAAAAATTAAACTTCACTCATTTCCTCAACTCACCTTTTTTCCTCTCAAAATGAATCATCAGGTCAAATCTATTTGAAATAATTAATTTGGTCAGATGTAAATCTGGGCCCAGTGAAATATCTGGGTTTGAAGATCATTTTAATTAGTAAATAATTTTTACATCAAACCTTTCTTTTTTTTTGCACATATTTGTAATTCTTTGTGGAACAAAAAGGGTTTGGTTGTCTATCACCCAAAGACCTTTACAGCCTTTTAAGACCCTTTTTAAGTGTCAATTAGGCTTTTTTTCATGAAATATCCCACCTCATCTGCAAAATTCATGAAAACCACACAAAAGGAGCACAAATGCCAACAAACCACATCAACTGGAAAACCGCCCTGTCCAGTAGAGCAAAGCCTGGTATTTTGCCTCAAGACCAGTATACACTCACATCCATAAAAGCTGACTGGTTCTGTAGACCACACTCATCGCTTAACATCAAAACATGAACACGGTTCCTCACCCATCCCTCAAAACTCTGTCTTGTGCTGGACGACGTCAGAAGGTCCTCCAGTTTGATCCTGCAGTTTGCCACGAAGTCGTCGTAGCCGATCGGGGTGTCGTGGAACACTGCGATCTCAACCTCCTTGGCTTCAGTCACATAAGGACAGAACTCCTCGTTAAAGTTGGGCCGATTGGTCTTCGACTTGATGGTCGTCTGTCCCACTTTGAAATTGTCCACTTTCACAACTATGTAGGGGTCCAGCTGGTGCTGCGCCTTCTTGTTGAACGTGTGTCTGGTGGAGAAGGTGGTGGGCTTTAAGTCCACGGCCTCCCTGATCTTCAGCCTCACGTAGCCGCTGAATTTCATGGTGTCGAGCAGGTTTGCGCAGCGGGCGCCGCTCTCAGACGCGCTCTGGCTGATTGAGCGCCTCCTGCGCTCCTGTCCAGAGGTTCCACCCAGTGAGGAGTTTCAGAACACACTTCAACACCACCTGCAGCACCACCTGCTGCACTACCCCTGCTCAGTTCGTAAGAAACCAAGGAAGGAACCTGAATGTGCGAAGCGCGGAGGGAAATCCCAGCTCTGGGCTCTTTCAGGTTTCGCATTTTTCAGCGTCAGTTTTTGCGCAACAGACCAGCCCTCATCCCCAATACAGAGCTACAGCGCAGCAGTGGCCACTCTTATTCTCACCTTATCCAGATAATCTGACCTTCTGCCCTGAAATCAGAACATACCAGACAGACGTTTGGAGACGTTCCTACAAGGGCTTGTTAGGAATCTGAAGAACATCAAGCCTGAGACTGTATATGCACATCATGCTTCAAAAGTGGGAATCACTATCCAAGCAGATCAAGTGAGAGCTGATCTTCACTAAACAATGAAAATAAATAAAATGGTCACATTTAAGGATCTGGTTTTCCACGTTTAACCCATAAAAAGTAAGTTCTTACTGGATAAAAAGCTTCAGAGAAGAGCACTGTAAAAAAGTGCAAGATCCTTGAGGTTCTTCAGTTTGAATCTGTGGAGGAACCTCTTCAGTTCCTTTAAGGAGCATCCAAGAACCCCCAAGAACCTTGTCCTTTTAATTAAGGTATTTATTTTGAAGCACCTTAAAAGTTCCTCCACAGTTTCAAGTTGAAGAACCTCAAGGATCTTGTACTTTTAACAGTGAGCAAAGTGTTCCTAACTTTCAGTGGAAGTCAGATTCAATCCAAATCACTTTGGAACATTTCTATTGGACACCATGAGATTTTAACACTTTAACACAATATAAAAACCAGCTGCTGGATTTGACAAACTGCAATAATTTGATAATAATGATGATATTTGAATATGTCAGAAATATAATGTCTGCATATATATTAGCTGTCGACCCAATAGGGGGCAGTGTTGTAAAAAAAAACAACAAATGTCATTCTGTTATATAAATTAGACATTGAAACTTGAAATTTCTGTGTGTTAAATAGGGACAGAAGGCAGTGGCTCTAGCTTTGCAGACAGTATTATCTGATACAGTTCTAAATAGATGTAAAGCCTGGTGGTGTTTCCTATATAATAGTGCATTTCAGAAAATGTAAGCATTGTGGAAAATGTTCATTTGTGTTCATTATTTCATACAAACAGTAGTCAGATTTTATGTTCATTACATGTAAAGTGATATTTTTGTAAATATTTTACACCCTTTTTAACTCTTGATCAGGATGGTTTGTAGCCCATGAGAATCAGAAATCCAGAATCGCAAATATTACAATATTTAGGTTTGACTAAATTATATTTCAGTATCAACATGAAAACAAAATCTCTAAAAGCGTGACATTTACTAGTTAAAATGCAATGAATTTAAAATTTGTGACAGTTAAAATGATGTACAAAACATTTTTCCACAATATTCAATGCACTAGTGCACCTGTACTTTACTGAACTTGGGCTCTGCCTGAAGTTTTTTGGGTTTATATGTGTATATGGTCTATAAGTTGTTAAGGTGTTATTTTAGTGTATTTCTAGCACATAGTTGTGTTAAAGTGTACTTGCACCAGCAGCTTTGATCCTGTAGTCACAACATCTGAGTTCTCACTGCTGTGTCAGCATCTCAGAAATGCGAATGTCAAGCTGTTTGGCAGGCAGAACACCAGGATTGTATTTAGACTGGGCATGGGCATTGTTAAAGGAGATTATACGCCTGACCTAATTAGATTACTGATTAATGTACCTGCAGTTTCATTGCTTGACTTAATTTTCATTGTCACAGTAGCACTGGCTGTGAGCTATTACATCAAGGAAAGGGGTGCCATGAGGCCTGCTGAAGTTACAAAATGTACAACGTGGTGTAATTTTCCCACTCAGAGCAATGTCAAAGATCAAGAAGAGTTTCAGTACAGTTCAGAGTGAGAATTAAAGCACACCTTGTTGCCTCAGAATGTTTTGCAGCAAGGACTGTCATTGCAAACGAGATTTCTGAAGATCTTCTGAAGTGTTTTTCATAAGGTCATTCATTAACAGCCTGACCTTGCATGTGTATGCATGCATGCATGAATGTTCTTTCTACGTAACCTTCACATGCAGTTGTAAACCTCTGTAAGACACACAATGACACATCTGTAGAATATTGCACGGTTCATTTTTATCAATAAAAGTGATTTGGTCAAGTAGGTTTTGAGTTGCTTGTGTGCCAAGGTGACCTGTAAACATGGCGATCTCATTATTCTTTTTAACAACTGACCAAGGTCTGGTAACAGAAATTGCTTGATACTGAGCCTTGACACTCAGTCTCATCCTATTCATGCATGAGAGCAATGCTACAGTGTTTGGAATAAACATTCTTAGATGGTTCTGGATTTGGACACATGCTTCTAAAAAGCATGTAAATGCTACAAGGCCAGAACTGGGACCTAACTCTATTTAATGTGTTTTGACATTGCCTTTGTTATTTGCAAAAACACAGTAATTATATTGTAAGTAAGACATATTGTAAGCTATATTGATATCTTTATGGAAGACTTTTGGCTTCTCAAATATGCAATTACTCACGTAAGTACATACTAACAGAAGTTTAATATCTATATTTCTTTTATGTTTACAAAGTTCAAAAAGGCACTTCTCTGTTAGTGCCATTTTGTGGCACACATTTTTGATGGGTCACCCTAATGCTGGCAAACTGCAGACTTGAAACCTTTTTATATACAGCCTCCCTCTTTTTTAACATACCATTAATTTATGATTTTTGTGATTTCTTCTTGACTCAAGGCAGCTCAAAAACAGCTTGTTAGGAGGACCAGAAGACGTTGAGTTGTGCCAGTGAAAGTTCAATTAATGTCAAATAAACTATTATAAGGCTAAGAAGCGAGAATGAGATGGTAAGATATGCTTGGCCAAGCCCTAGGCTTACCACAGCTGAAAAAAAAATCAACAAGGAAAACGAGAAGTGTGGAAGTAAAAATGACCTGCCCAAGATCCAGAGCATACCATCTGTAAAATATGGTGGTAGGTCTGTTTATGGTATTTGGCTGTTCTAGCTGACTTAACAATAATTTAACTGGTGATGGCAGCAGCAAAATGAATTCAACTCAGGTTTTGAAAAATGCCTTCAAACATCTTTATTTTTAGACAATTTAATAAGAAAATCCTTTAAAATATGCCTATATTGTTTATTTATTTCTGCATAAAATTAGTCATTGGGTTGTGAATCTGCTGCATAATTTCAAATAATGCATGTACTCATTTAAATGACTCGTTGGAGAGTACATGGAAATCTGTTTTGCATAAGCAAATTGTATGTGTTTAGGTACAGGGGTTGGACAATGAAACTGAAACACCATAAGTTTCATGGCTAAATTGGAGCAGCCTGGTGGCCAATCTTCATTAATTGCACCAGTAAGAGCAGAGTGTGGAGGTTCAATTAGCAGGTACGAGCACAGTTTTGCTCAAAATATTGCAATGCACACAACATTATGGGGGACATACCAGAGTTCAAAAGAGGACAAATTGTTGGTGCATGTCTTGCTGGCGCATCTGTGACCAAGACAGCAAGTCTTTGTGATGTATCAAGAGTCACGGTATCCAGGGTAATGTTAGCACCACCAAGAAGGACGAACCACATCCAACAGGATTAACTGTGGACGCAAGAGGAAGCTGTCTGAAAGGGATGTTCGGGTGCTAACCTTGATTGTATCCAAAAATGTCATTCCCAAGACGAATTGACGCTGTATTGGCCGCGAAAGGAGGCCCTAGTACACCTTAATAATAAATTATTGTGGTCTAAAACCAGGTGTTTCAGTTTCATTGTCCAACCCCTGTAGATAGTGCCAGAAGAAAAAAGATGATGGTAGGAAACCACTAGATGTCCCTGTACCTTCAGAAAAGCAGACCCTCACTGTCAAGTTCACGAGTTCATGGCCAGCTGACTGAGGTTCATGTACCACTCCCTTTAGCTGTGTGTCAAGAACTGAACCAGCACTACTGTCTTACTTCCCTTTCCCCCCACATTCACACTGTTTCATTTCACTTTACCCTTCATGTTTATCCTCTGTGAACATCCTCTTCTCTCATAAAGGTCCTTTAATCTAGTTTTTTTATCCAGCTATGGATTCATAAAGGTCATTTCATTAACAAACTCTCTTTGCACAGGTGGGGAGGTGGGGAGATATCTGAGATGAGCGATAACAAGACCGAGTTTGGGCCAGCAGCCAGGAGGACCTCACGAGGACAAGCCGGGTAAGCAAGTCTGTGAGCTTCCAGTAGTACGATGGTGACAGAGGGAGAAAGAGTGGTGGACAGGTGGGGGAGGGCATGTATATGACGCAAAAGAGAAGAAACAAAAAAAAAAAACACCACAACACCTGCTCTGCGATCACAGCCCCTGCAATGTGACCCTTGAATGTCAATGCTGGGCTACTGAGTTACTATATTGGCAGTGGTTCGAGTCAGCTCTCAGACAGCAGGCAGCACCTCGTTCATCATGCTCTATAAAGATCCCTTGGGAACACGTGCGCCACAACCAGCCATGTAAAAAATAGATGCCACTGATTTACTGAGCTTCGAACAAACACCTCCAATCAGCCAGTTGTCAGGTAGCCCATGTTATTGACAAAGCAATGTAAAATAATGCTGCATTGCTGACATGCCAATTCCATGTTATTCAAGTCTTCTTCTCAAATCTTCTCAAAATGCCATATGATCCTTGGACATGAACTTTCAACTTTCAAGTTCGTGTTTGGGCTACTACAATAAAATATGAATTTACACAATTTTAAAGTGTAAAGTGATTGCACCTGAATGATACATTTACACCATTGCTGTCTCTAGGTATGCTTCTTTTGGCAAACCTTGTTTTGATGTAACACATTCAAGCACAGATGCTGGAGATATTTGCATCATGTAAATTAAAAGCACAGTTGTTTTCACCGCAACTGTGCATTTTGCAGCCGTCAGAGAGTGTGCGGATAGCACAGGCCAAGGCTTCGTTTCAAATTTGACCTCGTGTTCATGCTGGTTTTCAATTAATTATTATTATAACAGATCCTGAATATACAGAACTTGTAGTTTTTTGTATTTTGCAACACAACATTTTTACATTATCCTGACTTGCAGTGTCAAGCTTCAAGATATTTGGCGGCTATTCAAGTGCTTGAACCTCGCACAGTGCAATGCATTAATAAAGAGCCCTTGATACAAAGTGTTCCCATTTGAAAGCTATCGACCAAATCTCTAAGGCTGAACAACCACCCACCGCAGTTCTCCTCTGAGGGGAGGAAAAACAGCATCTGAAGGATCCGATTTAGGAAATAAAGCGGACATGTAACCCAAGCTCCCAACTGCTCTTGTCAGATGATGCAGAGGACCCTATAAAGGCTTCATCCATCCTCTTCAAGGGTAAGTGTCTGTGTGTGTGCATAAGAGAGAGAGAGAGAGAGAGAGAGAGAGAGAGAGAGAGAGAGCGAGAGAGAGAGAGAGAGAGAGAGAGAGAGAGAGAGAGAGAGAGAGAGTGAGGCCTGATCAAATTAAGGATCTGAAGAGGCTCTACACTCAATCAATGCACAAATTGTGTAGGCACCAGGAAAGAAGCTTATGTGTTATGGCCTTTTTGGCTTTAGGAGATACTAAAGTCACATGTGAAACCACTCACCAGCACACAATAAGTGCACTCTACCTAAATGATATATATAAGACATGTGTCCATCATTTAGCTGGAAATGCCTTTTGCGAGGCTTTGGTTTTTGTTCCCTACTGCTGACAAGATGGTTTCAGGAAAAACCAACAAAGCCAACCAGCAAACTTCTAATTCTATCAACAGTTCCTTGCGGGGCGAGTGGTTAGATCTGTTGAAATGGCGTTACATAGCCATGCCTCAGCAGAAGGCTCACTGTAAATTCCAAACTGCTGTAAAATAGGCCTTGTAGGGGAGCGATTCTTATTTTGTGAGAATGTAAAGCATTCGACACACAAGTCCACATGCTGACAGACTTGTTTCTGAAAGCCACGTTTGGTTTCTGAAGCGTTAGCTGCGATTTCTACGCATGGTCTGAGATGAAGCCATACGCCAGTGACTGGGAAACACGTGGGAAACATTTGCCTTAGCCACATCTAATTCAGCCCAGCTG
The DNA here is from genome assembly GCA_034509495.1 of Acestrorhynchus altus. Taxonomy (NCBI): domain Eukaryota; kingdom Metazoa; phylum Chordata; class Actinopteri; order Characiformes; family Acestrorhynchidae; genus Acestrorhynchus; species Acestrorhynchus altus. The sequence continues at coordinate 43,699,197 of CM067503.1, read as the reverse complement.
TGTGGACATGCCACTCTGAGGATGATGCATCGGCCACTGCTCAGACAGGGCTGGTCTGATTGAAGGGGAGAAAATCAGAGCAAGACGCAATTTTCTCAACTCAGAAACATCTCTATAGGAGCTTCCAGCAGAGTCCACATAAAGCAAAAGACTGGAATGTATATATTGGCTGATTGTGCACAAGTCTCAGATAAACGTTTTTATGTCCTTAAAATGGGCTTGAAAGCTTTGGTTAAACCCAGGCTTGAGCTCACGGTTGACTTTGGCATGATGGATTGTACATGGAGTACTGTTTCTGACATGGTTTGTTATTAATTAGGCGGCAGTCCGGCTCTGCTGTGGAGAATTTGGATTGATTTTAGGGTTTTTTCAGGAAATGTTCCTCCCAAAATATTCAAAACCAACCAAACTTGAACTCGGGCCATTCCTTTCTTTACACAAAACCAGACCCCTGAAAAAGTAAACAATGTCACAGCTTTAATCAAATGTCACACTCCAAAGCATCATTTATGATGCATGACATAAATCTAAATTTGCATTTTTGAGCCAAACCTATTCAATGTCTACACCAAACAGCCTTCACAAGTTGTACTCCTATACCACAAACCATTATTTAGATGAATGCAGCCCATGACTCCTGCTCAGTTTCCAGCTTAACCTCATCCTCTGTCATACCAGACACATAGATCTCTCCAACCCAAAACCAGCCACACCTCAGAGCCCCCTCAGGCACTGTGAGGTGACCAATGTCTCTCAGTCTGATTGAAGGGATTTTAAGATGGGGGAGATGGTGTGATCCACAGAGCAGGATGTCAGCTGAATAACACAAGCCAAATGTCAACACTGTTGAGGAGGAGTATCTATGCTATCTTCTGGCCTATTGGTCTTATCTGGGTAATTGAGTTATCTGGATAATTTGGAAATCTTGCTTTTAAAAATACCCTGAGATCAGAAGGTTTGGTTTTGAGGGCAAACCCCAGGCTGTCTGTGGGAGAGTTTTTATGAATGTTATGATCAGTTAGAATTAAAATAAATAAAATGCCTGGCCTAAAACAAACATGCCTTTGTGTAAGCAGTGGCTCCGATCCTCTATAGAAATGAAATACCATGGCAGACCATAACAAATCAAAATAAACAATCTGGATTTGGGCCAAGATGCATTATTTTACCCTGTATTGACAGAGTAGGCCAGCAGGTTCAGGAAATCTCTAGGAAAGCCAGGAGTATTAGACTCCAGGCCTTGGCCGGATGCTCCAAAGCTCAGCATTCAAGCCTTCTTTTTCCACCCATACAGCTGACATGAAAAGAGAGAGAGAGAGAGAGAGAGAGAGAGAGAGAGAGAGAGAGAGAGAGATTGCTCAAGAAGCAAATGACCATTTCTTCAACCAAATGCTGTACTCTGAATGCTTACCACATTGTCTTTTGCCTCTTCTGTAGACTAAGTAGCATTTTACACTGAAGGTCACTTCTGGATAGTCATTTCTAGACCCCAGACAGCAAGCTGTCCTTCCACAGTGTTCCATTTAGACTTGTCGTCCTCCCTCACTCCAGCAGTCCAGCTGCTGCTGTAAGTTGAGCCTGGGTGGGTCTCCTCAGCTCCAGCTTCTACCTCTGGATCTTATCAGTCCTAAAGCTGTGCAATACAGGCAATCTGGTCCTGGTTTGGATTTCAAGGCCACGCTCGGATCATCCTGAAATAACAAGACTGACATCAAAAACACACCCAGAGTGGAAGTGGGTCAAGGAAAACAGTGCCTCAGAGCTGTACATTTAAAACACTCCAGTATGGTTTTACATTGAGTCAAGAATCAAACAAAGAGCACTATGTCTCTAATCAATATGATTCAACACATCCTTTGTCTAGTACTTGACCATCCCATATGGTATATATGACACGACACACACACTTTCACAAGACAGTTGTTTTCATTTATCGATATTTTGCAACCTTAATTTGGTGAAGAACTGAGACAAACTGTTTTATAGCTACGGTTGGCAAATCATAGTCATGGTTTTCGATATACAAGTGATTCCATGTAACAGAATTCCACACAGTCATGTTAAATATCACTAGCTACCCTGGCCACATCATTAGTTCTCTTAATTAAGAAAAATGCCTGCCCTCCAGCTCTCACCCCAAAACAACAGCTCTATAATTAAACCCAATTAGCTCATCAACTTTAGACTGGGTTAAGTGGTGTTTACTCAACACAGGCTAATTGTGTGGCAGATGGTATGTCTGGTAAATAGAGGGGTAGTGGATTGTTTGTTGTTCGAACGTTTGGGGTAGGTTGGCTAGGGCTGTGCACTAAGGCTGTTGAGGATTACCTGGCTAATGGTGTGGTCCCTCAGGGCAGGGAAGTGAGGCTTGAGAATTCCACTGTGTGTGGTTCCCTCCCACCTAAGCTCCAGGGTAGAGGGCTCTCTCGACGGCACAGAAAGAGCCAAGTAAGAACTATTTCATAAGAAATGTATGGACGGGGTAATTTGCATACATGGTATTATTGGCAAATATTTAAGTGATTACATTATATTTCCTTATTAATTTCATAAAACGTGTGTCACTCTTTGTACTTTTATTTTTCAAGGAATATGTGTTCATTTAAAGCTTTAAAATACTCACTACAATCCAAAAAGCCAAAAAACTATTCTTGGGAACCCTGATTGCTGAGGAAGACCAGGAGCAGGATTGCAGTGGGAAGTACTAGTGATAAAGCCGTGGTTCATACAATATCACACTATGTATGCATTACTGTGTAAATAGTGAAAGTGTGCCTTAAGTGTGCTTTTGCCAATATTAAGAGTTTGTTGAAAGGATTTAAGATAAGGCAGGATCGGTAGTCAGCCTGTGCTAGCCTTAAAGGTATTCAGAGGTGGCAGAAGTACACGTGTCTATGACTTGTTTAAAATTACTTCAGTAAAAGTTGAAAGTTTATTCAAGTAGAAAAGTACACAACTCTTAAACAAATGCAAAATATTGCTTTAAAATGTTTGCAAAATCAAAATCATGCAAAATCATTATGCTATTATTGAGATTATTGAGTATTGAACCTCGACTACACACCTTTAATACACTGTTTTTTAATAGGTATTTAATAGTAATCAGAGTTACATGAAGGTTATTACATAGAGGGTTACAGTTGGTTGTTTTGTTAAAGATCCTGATCCAGGAAACATGGTTCTCACTCACTCGAATGCGCAACACAAAATCAAATAAATTTGAGGCACGGTGATGGGTGCTGGGATTAGAGCATGGAAGGGTGTCAAAGATCAACTTTGTCTAAGCATCATATGAACTGCAGTTTTCACTGATTCAGATTTAAAAGCAACAGTGCACACGATTTACTGCCTGACTTAAATCTGTGCGATAAAAAACAGCAACAGTTAAATTAAACATTTAAAGGAACGAGCCTCATTTTAAAATGTAGGGAGTAAAAAGTGCAGGTTTCTCTTTTGAAATGTGGAGAGCTGAAGTAAAAGTGACAGAAATACTTATATAATACTCAATAAATAAATTATAGACATCATTATTTTCTTCTTCTTCTTCTTCTTCTTCTTATTATTATTATTATTATTATTATTCATTTCTTACAATGTATTATATTATAAAAGGACATTATATTGAATAAAACCAAATACAGGTGTGTCGTCATACAAAATTGGGAACCTTGCCTTAATGCTGTAACCTGTTAGCAACATACCAGCTTACCTCAAGCTGATTAGTACTGAAATTGTTCCAAACTGTGAGGTTCAAACCTTGTTGTTTGCCAAACCATGATTTTGTCTATTATTATACCCCTACTCCTGACATCCAACTGGGGCAGCTGTGGCAAAAGCAGATGAAGCTGTAGGGGGTCCCAAAACTGAGCAAAGGAGTGAATTGTCATGCTATGTGTGAGCCACCAGTTTTTTGGTTTTGGGGTTAATCCAACAATCCTGTCACCATCGTCATGAAAAATAAGCACAGGTCAAGACACTGGTGCACAAGTAACACACAGTCAACACCATCACGATTGCTCTAAAGAATACAATGTTGGCTGTAAGAGTGAAATTACAAAATCCTTTATGACATGAAATTTTGATTTTTTTACTAAGAATGCTTAGAGTTTTTGCAAATATCTTCATAGCTTAGTAGTTAAGGTAAGTCTCCAGATCAATGTCATATGATGGGGGGAGCTTATAGGGGCTTGGTAGTAAGACTACATGTCTGAAAGCAAAAACAGAAGCACATGGCCTGGCCATATGCAATATCACACTGAGCCAGAAGGGTTTTTGTTATTTTCACTTTTAGCTCACTGCATCAAACTCTGATTCAAAAAACTGCAATGCGTGAGACCGTAAAACATATTTTTAAAATTTTAATAGAATTGACTTGCATCCATACTAGTTTAGGTAACAAGTGACAGCTGTGGGGCCAAGCGTGGTTCCAGGCTTCAATGCAGCTGTCCTGCTTGATCAGGCTGCTATGGCTCAGTGATCCTCCTCTAACTGGACAGATCCGGACCGGACACAGCACCTGTTCTGCCTGGCATGGCCCACATAGGGCAATCTTGGCATTGGAGGAATGCTTGGAGGACTGCACCGAGGAAGGTCTGGGACTTGGGATGTGCTGATCATGCTTTTACTTACTGCAGACCTTTTGTATTATTTAACTATGCACCACATACATTGTCTTGTACTATTTAGAGCATGGCGAATGCTCAACAGTAGTAGTGACGGAAGCAGAATAGAGTTAAGGTCTAGTAGAGCTCACACACTGTGCAGAACAATAGGCTATCCTGCCCTATCTGCCTCCAGGATTTGCAAGGCTCAGTATTTTGTTTTTCTGTTAGTCAGCGAATGAATCATATTATAAATTCTGATGACCACAGAATAACTAAATGCTGCCTTTTTTTCTTCCTCTTTCAGTACCCCTATGGAATTGATTTAGAGGAAAGGCTTATGTAGTGAACAAACATGGATTTTTCCTTTTCTTTTTCTCCCTTTCTCCCTTTCTCCCTTGACCCCTTTCGAGTTGTCATTGCTTCGGCTCATCGCCGCGTCCTTTTATGTTCCGGAAGGTCATGTCTTTGGTATTCTTCTGTTGGGTGACCCTGTTCTACTGTGAAGTCAGCAGAAAAGACCAAAGCTAGCCTGTGGCCTCTGCTATGGTTGAGATGAAGCTGAAGACCGACACAGGAGATCGATGAGCTTTCATCCTGTCCTGAACCACTGGAGGACATTAAGCTGCATAGCATGTCCAAAAGTATCCAGACAACCCTTCTAATTAGGGAGATAAGCTACTTTAAGGTGTGTCCACAAGCACAGGCATTCAGTTAAGCACATACATCTCTATGGAAATGCAATGCACAGTGCTAGAGTACAATAGAGCAGCCAGACATGACCTGAAATTTACCTTGTACAATGTCAGCTGGTGACACAGCATAGGGCTGTGGAGCCGCTGATATTTCATTTTACTTTATTACATAAAAAGAAACCTGCAGAACTTGAACCTATAAAATTAAAAAGCTATCACTGTAAGCAATGTTGTGGCTGATAGATATGCACCACATGTGTAGTTAAATGGGTTTTTGCAATGAGTGTTTTGGACTGGATGGGTCGGGGGGGCTACTCTTGTTGAGACTAAAAGGAATTCGGCGCTTGTGAGGATTGCCCTTTAGAACTTTAAATAACTGAGGTACTGGATGGAGGAACTACCATGCAGATGCCCTTCTGAAGGACGCTGGAAGGGAAAAAGGGAGGCGAGAGAGGAGGGAGGTGTGCAGAAAATGCTGATGTGCCAGGGCCACAAGGGTAAGATGAGAACAGCATGGCACAGCGTAAATGGAGTTGGCACCATGCAGAGAGGCTGAGTTGGTTCTCAATGTCTCACACACTGTCACTTCTGCATAGCTTTATTACTCTACACACTGAGAGAGGAATCTTTACCCTATTTAACGTTAAGCACTGAAACAGTAGTAGTGCTCTTCAAAACAATTGTTTGCGAGTTCAAAGGAAAAACTGATAAAATGACGATTTTTAATTACCTACACATGTGTATTGTATGTGCCTTTTTTTTTATAAAAGGAGAAGTAAAATGATGAGCTGTCAGACAAGCAGGAAGATGACAGAAAGCAGAGAAAGCTGAAGAGGGAATCACTAAAGGTCAATAAACATGAAGAAATAAACACTGATATATTACTCCCACCAGACAAGCAAACAGAAGACTGAAGAAATCATTTAAGGGGAAATTGGTACATTGTACTATTCAAATAAATCATTTGAAAAGGCTTTTCCTGGAGATGATACTGGGGACATTTGTCAAAATAAACTCACAAACAGTATTGGGTAAGGCTGTTCTGAAGTGTAGAAAGTTGATTATACTATTGCAAACTCATTAGATTAAGGGATATCAAATATTAAATGAGTTTTCCCTCAGAAATGTTTGACCAAGCTACCTCTATTTGGAGGACTAAGTCATTTTACATCTCCAAGTTCATTATTCAGTTATAGATCATGCATAATACAAAATCCTTAGGAACCTTTGGAGGTTCTTCAGTTTGAAAATTTGGGGGAACCTGGAAGCTTCAAGGAATCATCAAGAAACCTTTGTCCTATTATTGAAGGTTCCGTAAAGCACCATAATAGGTTCCTCCACATTTTCAAACTAGGCCCTCCAACAGTCCTGTCCTATGGGCATTTTTGTGCTTTCCTTTGATAAAGGTAGTGAGAGCTCAAACTTCCAACAGAAGTTGGATGAGTGGGAATGAGTGGAAATTGGATCCACATATGGTTTTTTAAGAGATTTTACTAAATTCTTGACATTTATGAACATAAACATAACAATATGAAGGTTTTCAGTATTAAGATGTCAAATGGTCAGCACTTTCTGAGCATTGGACCCCACATGGTTTACCTTAAGCTGAATGGTTTACATATCCAAAACCAGACACCACAATAACAGCTGAACAGCTAACCCCTGACCTCGAATCACACTAATACTTCCTCTTCCTTATGACAACAACCCTCAGCCTCTCCAAGCCCCTATAGAGCTGGCTGGCGGGAATTCCACAGGCCTCACGTAATGAAATTGATGGCCACACTCAGTTACATGCAGCATCATCTCATACATTCTCATGAAACTTTTAGGTTCCAGCTTGCTATATTCCATCTGGGAGAGAGCAGCAGTGTATTGATTTGGTGGGATGTTGCTCAAGGCTATTTTGAGCCTTGCCCTGGCGGCTGTCCTTCCTGGTTTGATCCCCTAGGCAACCGATGCGGTCATTCCTTCCAGAAAATGGACAGCAGTAACCAAACACCACCAGGGGCCCCTGAAGAACCGAGTGAGTGAGTGAGTGAGTGAGTGTGTGTGTGTGTGTGTGTGTGTGTGTGTCTGCTTGAGGGTGGGTGTGCTTTAGTACATGTTAAGGACAAAAATGTCCTGATTCTTGTTTGAAAACCAGTTTATTTTGACTTTAAATGGATTGTTTACCCAGTTTAAGGCCTGGATGCATACTTTCATATGACCCCACATCCTGACAAAGCATAAAAACAATGTGTTTGTGTGTCTGCATGTCTGTGTGCGGTTCTACGCTGCAGAAAGGGTGAGTGAGGGAGTGAAAGGAAAATTCAGTTTCTATTATAAATAATGGTCACATTTTTCTAGTTCCCGTTCTGTCAAAGTTTCTGCGCTTATTCAGCAACCTGCCAGCCCATTGCCCATTCTCTATTCCCATAAGACCAAATCAAATCTGTGCTATCTCAAGCAACACACTGCTATGGCCACCTTCCCGTCTACAGGGGTTCGCCCCATCCTCTGCGGTCTATTCACGCTGTTTTGATTCACCTTCCCCTGTCCTTCCCACACTCACTCCCATGCACAATCATTTCATCTCTCACTTCTCCTTTTATTTCCTTCCCTCCCCAATCTCTCACTCCTTCTCCATCCGCCCTCTTCCTTTCTCGCCGCCCCACAACCCCTTTTTTTTTCTTCTCTACTCTCCCTTTCTTCCTTTCTTTCTCCATCTCTCCCTCCATCTCATTTCCTTTGCACAGGCTGCGCTCTGCTTTGTTAGCCACCTTGAAACCCAAGCCGCTTCAAATAGCAACATCTTTCAGCAGCAGGCCCTTCCTAAAGCATTAGCTGCAACTTGATCTGGGCCCTCAAACAAGGCTTTGTTATTGGATAAATACGGGGCAGCTGGACAGACATGAGTGGTTCGGCCACCAATAGAGGGAGCTAGAGGAGAGAGGATTTAGGCCTAGTGTCAAGCTCATTATGTCAAGCAACACTGAAACTGACAAGAGTGCATAGTACACTTGAGACTGACCTGCATGGAGATAACATCATACAATGACATCATTTGTAATACCACTCTGAAAGAAGCGTTGAGTCATTGACCATCCCGTGCTGTACCTGAAAACAGTCCTCCTGCAGAGTGTCACAGTTTGAAGAAAAAAATGGTCACTTTTGTTGCGTACTTCTTTAGACCTTCTGACAACTCCAGCTCCTTTTTACATTGTGGGACAATTTCAGGAAAAAACTGACCAACACAAAAGTCGAAAATGGCTTGAAACGTCAAATGACAGCAAAACCGGACTTGTAAACCAACCCATCAGAGCAATTGATTGTGAGACAGAAAGATCCATTAGGATCATAACGAAGATACTCATCAGTATAATCACACTCATGCATCCACATGCTTTTGCCACACACCAAGAGGGGCCCAAAGAAGGCCATGAGTAGATCTTGCTCAGACATTCAACATTTCAAAACAGAGAACACACATCTCATGAAGAAATCGTAGTCATTCTTTAAGAATGTTAGATGTTGAACAAGACAAAACAGATATCAGAAAAAATACGAAATTGCTGCCAATGGAAAAATAAGTAGCTGGAGAAGCAGACATGAAGCAATATTACATGTGTGTGTGTGTGTGTGTGTGTGTGTGTGTGTGTGTGGTGTAGACATGAGTGTTGAAGAGTGAGAGAGAGAAATCGAGAAAACTGAGAGTATGAGGCTTTGGGAGAGAGAGAGAGAGAGAGAGAGAGAGAGAGAGAGAGAGAGAGAGGTGCTCTCAGCAGGGCCACAGGTCTTCTCCCACATGTGTTCTGCATAAAGGCAATCAAAGGCTCAGTTCCCCCCTGCAGCCGGACCTGCCCTGCTGTAAAGAGCCATCAAACGAAAGTGTGACAGACTGAAGGGCCTGTAATGGGTAGTTGGTTGGGGGGAGGCCAGACATACATGCTTGTTTTATAACATGTTAAGGTTGGTGCGCACACACACACACACACACACACACACACACACACACACTGACTGTCTGTGAACTCCACCCAGTTTAGTTCCACCAGCAGCTCATCTGATTTACTTTTGCAGTTCTAGTTTGACCAACTAGGTATAGGATTGTACTAGGATTGTACCTTTGGACTCCCTTGACAAGAACTTTGCAGATGGTTTTGAATAAATAAACACCTACTCTCAAGATAAACCCAGAATTGTTCACAGTGCTACATATGTAATAAATGGTAAAAACCTAACCCTAAACTTCAAAAAGTTAATACTTGTTAATAGAGTTAATAATTAATATTTGAAAATAAGTGCTTCACAAACTTCACACATTTTCTGTGAACTTCCTAGAAAACAAGGACAGATTTTTCCATCAGAAAGAAAATGGACAAAAGCAAATGTCCCACCACACACACATAATGGCATGTGTGCAGACATAAAGTTGAGGAGTATGTCTCCCTTCACTCTCACTCTTATTCCCAGGCCATGAGCAGGCCTGCTGCTGAAGGAGTGTAAAAAAGCCCGAAGTTCTCCCTGCTGACCTGCCTTTTGTGATCGCCTAAAGTAATTAGTCAAGGTGTCTGTGTGGAGTAAAAGCAGCAGGCAGCTCATTCTCATTTACACAGGCCTACAAATGGCCAAGGCTGTCTGAAACAACCTGAGCTTGCTCGTTTAGAGACTGCTTCTGTACGTACTGAACATCCAGCGTGGTGAGGTTTCATTAACAACAGCCGCAACAACTGCTGTCATCTGCTGTCAGTGTATTCCATTCATGTCCATCTGGAGGAAATTATATGTAACAACTGTACATGTGAATCAATGTGCGTAAACAGCCAGCGCAAATCTGTATTATCTGTATTATCACTGTCATACCCGACACGGGTTGATCTAAACTGGTCAGATGAAAGGAAATGTTTCTCAGTTTCATGGTAGAAAAGTAGTTTCATTTGATAAAAGTTTAATTTTAGTTCTCAAAATTTTTTGCAGCACAGTTTAGCATATAGTTCTTGTTTTAAAACGTAAAGTATCAGTATTTTTGTCATGAATTGTTTTTATCTTAATGCACATTATAATGCAAAGCAAGGTCAAGTATAAAAACATTGCACACCAACGACTCTCCCTGCTTTGGTATGTTTATGCTTGCTTTTGAGAAATGTTGCAGTAGTATGCGTTGATCCAGCTTTACACACCATATTTCACACTGACACTTCAGCAAGTACAGTCCAATATTTTAGGCCCCTGAGCCTGCTGGCCCTCATAACAGAGGTATATGGGTGGGGGCTAGTAAGGGGTAGGGGGTAAAAGTTTTGGCTGGGCAGGACTGAACTGGGGGCTGTGTTGCGGTGTGAAGGATGAGTGGCACACCTGCTGGGTAATCTGTCATTACAGCTGGGGGACAGATCTCAGCTGCCCCCACTAATCACCCCCACCCCTCCTCTCTCTTCCCTAACCCCCCCAGCATTCCACACAGGGCTCTACTTACAGGCCTATGTGCTGCGTGTGTATGTGTGGATCAGCATGGAGTAGCACAAACTCTGGACATTTGCAAGATTATAAAATATGGAAATGCGTGCATGAATGGAGCTTCCACAGCGATACAAAAACAGTCCAAGTCAGTTGATTGCATTGGTCCCACCCAACAACCCACATTTATAGTAACATGTACAGAAAAAAGAACCTTTTCTACTCTTTTTTTCTATTGCTATCTAGTTACAGTAGCTTACACCTCCAACATACTCTTCATCCAACTGCACGGCCATTCACAAAATATACAAAATGTAAATTGGGTCACATATAATTTTAGACATTGCCGACAGTTTTTCATAAATAGCTTATCTATAGCAGTTTTGTGTAGTGTAGTGTTTTTATTTTCAAGATTGCAGGGATATATCAATTAAACCTCACAGCCTGGCATCTATGAACATTGGTGTTAACAATTAAAAGATCTCCACCAGAGCCACATATGAGCTACACGTTTCCACCCAACTCATTGCCGCACAGTGCACAGGAGCTCTACATTGCTTGGCCTACTCATGGAGGTTAAGCTCATTTGTCTGTCAGCAACAGGAAGTTTTGATGGGGTCATTTCCTCTACTGCTCCTCAGCGTGGATGGACTTGGATTTGTTGAGATTCTACAGATCTGATTTCAGCACAGACGGGGGGGTTGGGAGGATGATTAAAGGCAAGGGAATCCTCAGGTATGGCTGTAGGGTTTACAATTGTAAAAATGTGCTTCGTTTGGGCACAGTCACGACAAAGTGTGAGAAAACCCCAGTTAGATTCACTGGGTGTTGTGGCATCCATTGTGCCTCAGGTGTGACCTGACTAATTGCAGTAATTATCTTGATTGGGAGAGTAATGAACTGGTTCCTCATGCCATTATGAGCCCAGCATCAGAGGACCTATCAGTTATCTAGGACATATCATATGCCCTGACGGCACTTTAACCTGTGGTCATCTTTAACAAAAAAACAGCACATTGTTCTATAGTAAGATCAAACTACTCTTATATCATAATAAAAAAGCATTTTGAATCATTATCAAGGGCTCCTCAGATTCAGAAGATTAAATAACACATCAATTCTCAAAGTTTTTGCGTTTTGTGGTTGTGTACATTAATTTTTTGTTGATACTGAATTTCAGGATTTTTTATTAACTATAAGCCACACCGATTAAAAATAAAAACAAAAAAAAAGGCTTGAAATTGTTAACTTTACATGCACAGAATATAAAATGACAGTTACCCTTTAAGGTTGACAAATGGACTTTTCCCTGATCTTCTCATTTTTGAGATGCACTGGTACAAATAAACACAATCATCTTTATAGCTTTTAGTTTATGGCATGGCACTATATTGTATTCTATTTCATTCCTAAAAAAGTGAGGGGTGGGATTGCAGTAAGTTTCTGGTGGGCCAAATTAAATTCCATATGGGTAACATTCTAGGTATTCTTGTGGAATGATGGTTGTTCTTTTTGATCTTAGGAATAAGTTTGGAGTGAGGGAGCTACCTGGTGACCTGAATGCTCCTTGTGACCACATCTCCTGAGGCACATGTAATGAAAAACAGCAGCTCTTGGCCCTCCACAGATTCGGACAGAAACCCAATCTGTGTGCTTCCAGCTGCAGTGGATTTTGTGCAGTGGGGGGAAGGTAATTTTGGGGAATGCAGAAGGGAAACTGAGACAAAGGTGTGAAATAAATAAAGAGAACTCTGGAAACAAATGGTCGTGATGGTTTAAAGGCACCTAAACAATCAGATGAGATGAAATATGAACAACTTCAAAACTACTTATAATTTACCTTCACGTCATCCATACAATTTATTCTCCAACTAATGTGGGTCTGTGTGACATACAGCAAAGTGTTGTTATTGTCACAAATCCTACCTACATTCATTGAGTGGCAAATGCCTCTGACCTTGGATTGAAATAAACTGAGGCCAGTAAAGGAATGGTAACCCCCCACTGCCCTCTCCCTCTGGCTCTCGCTCCCTCCCACCATTCTCCCCTCTCCTCCCCCACTAGCAAACACTATCCTGGCACATACCCCTGATCCACTGTTTACATGATCATTTCCACTGTGGCAGTGGTGCCCCCAGGACAAGGGTGATGGAGTGGGCTCCTGCTGGGCAGAGAAAGCAAAAGCAACACACATGTGGACATACAAAACACACACACACACACACACACACACACACACACACACACACACATGCATATATGAATAACAGACACACATTTAGTACATACTCTTAAAAATAGAAGAGAAAGAGAAAATGTTCTTTGGTAAATCCACTGACATTCTTTATAATAAACAATGCTTGAAAGGTTCTTTAAGGAACAAAGGTGGTTCATCTTTAACATCTATCAAAAACCTTTTCTTTAGATGCTTTGCACAATGCCAAGTACAAGACCTATTTTTTGCTCACTTGAAAACTGTTCAATGAATTATTCTTAAGAGAGCAGTTGTTGTAAACAGTGTGGATGTAAAGGCTCTAAGAAGAAACCTTAAATTAGTATAAAATAAGTTGTATCATGTAAAGGTCCTTTAAGCCTTTAAAAAATTCATTTTGAACATGGAATGTCAGAGAAGCAACATCAACATCTTCAACAGCATTGCCTCAATAAATCCTTTAGCTATTTTTCTTTTCTTTTGACAGTGTGCAAAGAATCAGGCGCATAGACCCTTTAAAATGAAAGTGCCTGCAAGGAATTTTTACAGGATCCATAGAGAAAAGGACTTTGAGATCCCTAAGAGTCTTTCAGTAGATAATTCATTGAGATGATCAGTGAGATGTTTGAGATCGAAAACCTTTTTAAAGTTTAAAGAACTTCCACATAATCTAGAGGCTCAATGAAAGATCCTTGAATTGAAGGTTTATTAAGCCTTTAAAAGGTTTATCAAACTTACAAATCTCTTTTTCCAAACATGGTTCTTTAGGAAACCTAAAGTGACTCTTTGCACAGCATCTCTTTTTTTCAGAGGTTACTTCCAATGAATAATGTGTCCACATAGAAAAATGAGGCAGAGTTTTCCCAGTTTGTGAACCAAGGGCTTAAGCTAAACTAATAAACATTAAATAAACATTTGGTTATTAATTATGACCTTCTCCACCTTTACGATTTCCATGAAGGATGGACTTCCTTCTTTGAGTCGTCATGGCAAAAGTGGGAAGTAGGGAGGCAAGCAGACTAAACAGTGCTCATTGCTTTCCTCCTTCACCTTGATGATGAGGGATGACTGCTCCCTGGAAAAAGAAAAGAAAATGCTTTGCTTCTAATGCCAATTAACCCACAAGGGGCGACCGAGTCTATGGAATGTTTTCCACATTGACAGCGAGAGCTCTGCGTCTCTCCAAGATTAAATCATTTCTGTGGGCTGTGCCAACAGAAACAATTTTCTCTCTCTCTCTCTCTCTCTCTCTCTCTCGCTCTCTCTCTCTCTCTCCCCCCTCTCTCTCTCCCCTCTCTCTCTCTATCTGTTTCTGTCAGCTCTTGAGGTTTTTAGTCAACTTTAAAGGACTACAACACAAACTCCTTCCCCAGTTTTTCTACCACATGATATAGCATACTCTGCCAAGTGTTACTGCCCCCCTCCACACGCATACAGCCTTAGCTGTCTGTCCATAAATGCATGCATCTATGCATTGCATAGCTGCAAACGTATAGATGCAACATAATGAAATCTTGCTCCCACACATCACGTCTCACTGTATATTGATCTTGTCTGGGATCCTTCCTGATATTCACCAACACAAGCTTCAGCCATGAGTCTCCGCCCCTGTTATTTAGCCACAAATCATTACTGGAGTTATCTGTGTGCTTATTTATACTACTTCTTTTTTTTCCAAGCCACGCTGATCTGTGAGGGGTTTTTTTTCTTGTGAATTACTTTTCACAGCCTTAATGTGATTCACTGTTGGCTGTTCTTTTATGACACAAACCTCTGTTGTTCTAATGTTCTGAGAGTATTTAGTGTGGAATCTTTAACCTCAAGCATTTTGCTCAATGCTATGCTCTCTTAGAAACGAATACTGACCCCACATACCTTGCAGAAAGGACTTGCACTCCAGAACACTGAGTAATGGAAGACAGCACAATCACAAGTTCAAGTTCCATTTTCAAAAAGTAATATGCAATGTGATTTATATTGAGCCAGTCAAATTGCGGCAAGGCTCTTGCAAGCCCCCCACAGCTGCTTTATAGAAGCCCCACAAAAAAAAAATCCCTCCAGTGCCTCATACCTCTTAAATGACAGAATCAGCAGTAAGAAAAGCTCCTCATCCATCAGTCCCAGTGCAGGGAAAGAGAGTGGCTATAGCAGGAGGGAGAACAGCTAATAGCATGAAAGCACTCCTCACACTCAAACAATTATTTTTACCCTGTAGAAAAATAATATTGATCTGGCCCAGACAAACAGGAACAAAGGCAAACTGTGACTATGTCATGGGGAAAATCATAGAGGGTAATCTTGTATCAAAGAGGAACATCCACATTTTTCAAGGTGAAAAATAGCAGTGAGCTCAGCTGTCTATATGGTTCACTGTGAATGAATAGCTCATAACACAAGTACACTTTACTGCTCTTTACTTGCTTGCTTGCATCACAGCTTTCAAGCCATTACATAGCTGCTAATTCTCTTTCACTATATCTGCCATAGTAGTTTGACTGACAGGTAACCTGAAGTACCTGTCTTGTGTGTGGTAAGATGTTGAGTTTCAGTTCAACAGAAATCCCCTTTACTCTACATTAATTTTCTTGCATAGTCTCACTGTAAAAACAAAGCCTCTGTATGATATGTAAACAATCAGAATCAAATCATTCTTGTACCCAGAGAAAAATCGTAAAGGCCCCAAGGGGTTCTATTTCTATTTATTAATTTTCCTTAGTTTCCATCGTTCATTGTTAGGCCTTATAAGTTAGCAAGGTGATTGTGGGACTGTGCATTTAAGACTCAGATGTAAATAACTACTGTCCTGACTGGGAAAAATTCCAGGTTCAAACATTCTTCTTAAAATCTGTTTGAAAGGGTGTGGCTTAATTGATGTAGGTCAAATAGGTGCAAATATTTTGTGACATCACAAATCCGGTGAATTTATTTTTAGCTGTTTTTGCAGAATAGAGCAGGTTTTGTGGACAAAGTCAAACATCATTCCACCAATCATCAGCCATGGGCTCCTCTAAGCAACTGCCAAGCAATTTAAATAACTATTGCCCACAAAGAAAATAATTGCTAAATGATAATAAGATAAAAATGCTTTCAGTTAACCCTTTACTCTTTTGTGTTTGTAATTGAATTAAAATAGATAGCAGGTACAGTGGAAGTCTATAAAACCAAGAAAATTATTTTATTACGACTGCAAGGTCAATCGAATTGTACTTCACAAGACCATAGGAAAGGTTAAGAAGTCTGTGTACACCTGCACAAATAAGACCTTTATGGAAAAGTCATTAGAAGAAAACCTTTCCTGCAGCCTCACCACAAAGTTCGACATCATTTCAAAGGAACATCCAAACAAGCCCGAGGCATTTTGGAAACAAGTCCTGCAAACTGATAAAAGTGAAATTTTCTGTTTCCAAAATGCAAGATATGCTTGAACAAAAAATAGAGAGCAGAATTTCATGAACAGAACACTTCTCCGATTGTTGGCGCATCGGGGGAGACTGTGTGTTGAGCTTGTAGTGTAGCCAGTGTCACAGGGAATATTTTACTAATAAAGGGCAGAATAGATTCTATTAAGTGCAAGCAAACTGAAAGCAAACACGACATCATCTTTTAAAAGAGGATGAAGATGAAAAGAGGATGGCAAGACCAGCCTCCAGTAGGAGATGTAAATATGTCAAATTCTGCAAGCAGGCCAATATGTGTCCTATATGCCCTAATTATGCAAAATAGACATGCAAATGTCAATTGATCTGAACAGGGAATGTTACAGTATGCAATGAATTTTTGTCCTGAACCACCACCATTACCTAAATTTAACCGAAACATAACCATTGCCCTAACAATAACCATAACTATAGTACAATATGACATTCCTATAATAACATGTCTGCATAAAATTCCTTTTAATGAGCTTCATAATGGTGAAAAGTAGCATGCTTTTCTCAATTTTTCAATGAGTACATAAAATAATGTGTTATATGTACTGGTAAAAACAACACTTCCAGTGGGCTGGCGCTCATTGTGAATCACAAGAAAGTCACAGAACATTTAAACACATATGTAACAAGGAACATGCAGAAACATGTACATATACATGGATGAAACAGGAGGTTGGGTGTCAGATGTTTTTACAGTCACTGTCCTCACAGTCCCCTGTCTTAAACAAAATGAAAATCTGTGGAAAGACTTTAAAATGGATTTCATGCAAAAAAAAAGCTGAGAGAATTAGAGGACGTTTCCCAGAATGAATGTGTGAGAAAGCCCTGTCATGCCCCTAGAAATACTCTTAGCTGCTATGAAAAGCTTCAGGCCCTTTTTCTTATTTTTTGGACTTTGAAACCTTAAAAGATAGAAGCAATGGAAGTAATCAAAAATCAAACATTTTATTTGAGACCTTTTGGTTATTGAATGTTTCATCTTTAATTTTAGACTTTTTGAAAATTAGGTCATCTTTTACATACGACTCACAGTTTGGTGTTTGTTTGTGTTTATGAATTGTCCAATCATTATGGATTTATCATAGAATACAAAAAAAGCAATTGATATTGTATGTATACATTATGTATAAAAATGGAAAATAGAAATACAAGATTTTGATCCACCCATCCTTTCTTAGCCATATAATTGAAGGTTTTAGTTAGGTATCAATAGCATTTCTCATATCTAGTATGAATGTAGCAGTATTGAACAGCTGTTTCTTTGACTGCTTTTGAAGCTAATTTTGTAATATTGAATATAGTCATACTGGATTTTACAAGTGGCATTTTTATAAGGTCACTACATGATGGCATAGGCATAATAGGCTAATTCATGCCTGAGATCTTAAAGGATGTATTTATCAGTTCAGCGTAAAAAGGCCTTGGCCCAGGAAAGCCATGTACCAGGCTACAGATAATTCTCACCATGAATTGAATGAATGGAACATCTAAGAGCAAACACCTGTGGAAGAAAGCAGCAGCCGGGTATTTGTGAATACTAAGGCAAAGAACAGTGAGTGCAGTGCAAAAGTCCTGACTTTGCAGACTTCTCACCACTAAAGCCTCAGCAGCAGCAGCCCCTATCCACACACCTTGCTGAGATAAGGTAAGGGTTCTCACATTTAGGGAGGCAAAAGACAAACTGCTGCATGAATCTGTCAAAAAATAGACAAATTCTTCATACACCATTTCCATTCTGCACATGCTGGAAGACAGAGACCACTTCAAAGAGATAAATGGGGACTAGGTGTTGATGTAGGATCTGTGGCTTTGTCCCTTTGTCTGTATTCTTATCCCTCTATCTATCTTTCCATCATTCATCTATCTCTTTAAACCCTGGCTGTCAGCGGAGTATTAGACTTGCAAACACAGCACAAGACAAAGCTCTCTGCTCATGCTAAAGACCCCTCACTGTGCAAAACTTAGGTTTGTTTGAAAGTAATTATGAGAGACAACAAGAACCACAAAGAACCCTTTATCCACAGTGTGAGTGTGCATATAAGTGTGTGTGTGTGTGTGTGTGTGTGTGTGTGTGTGTGTGTGTGTGTGTGTGTGTGTGTGTGTGTGTATTCACTGGCATACGCATGTGGTTCACTCAGTAAGGCATGCAATAATATGTCAATATTATTATTATTATTATATGAAATATTATGACACCTGCAGAGGCTTAAATCATGTTCATTGTTTGTGAACTTTTCAACCTTTGTACTTATTATTTTTAAATATATGCATAAATATGTATTTTATTTCAATGGAACTACAAATCCAGCATTGGATGGGCAATGATATGAACATAATAAAGTTATAGTAATAAGAATTATACTCATATGACCCACTGGGTTATGCACACACAGGAATTAGAGGTCCCCATTTTACCCATCCAAACACACTGTGAAACACACACACTAGTGAATTCACACACTAGGGGGCAGTGAGCATACATGCCTAGAGCAGTGGGCTGCCCTCTCCTCAGCCAGGGGAGCAGCTGGGGAGTTCAGTGCCTTACTCAAGGGCACTTCAATCATGTCAGTTCAGGGATTTGAACCAGCAACCTTTCCCTCACAAGGCTGGATCCCGAACCACTGCGCTGCTCACAATGTTTTTGAGCACATATTTTAACCCTTAATTTATGTTCTAATCCTTTGCCCAGTAAATTACTCAAAACCTTTTTAAGGTGAAAACTGAGCAAATAACTATTTATACCTAATTTAACCCCTTAAGTTAATATTCAATTCATCCTCATATGTGTAACGACCATAAATTGCTGGTTTCAATATACAGTTAATATGCTTAAAATAACTATTTATCAAATACAGTAAGTACTACAGATATTTCATATCAAGATCTTTTGAATTGAAAGTGATTTGAGTGATCGGTTATGGTCAGATGTTTACATGTGGACATAAATATTATACCAATGTTGTTAATTGTTTTTTTTTTTCTTGAATAGAGTCAGTATACAACATACATCTTTATTAGAAAAGATCACATCTAATGTTCAGTTGGTAAAAAGTATAGTTCACATATTTGAGGACTTTGAGAAGGACATTGTTACATTGACATTTACTTTGAAGGACATTGACAGTGTTAACCTGCCATTTTCAGTCCACAACCACCTTTGATGTATGTTTGTAGTCACCAGTCTGTTGGAACCAGTCTCTATGGAACATATAGCTGATGGTATATGGACGGCTGAAAACTTTGAACTTGAACATGTTGATTTTGGAGTAGAGGCTTCTTTCCTGGACAGCAGAATGAGACCCAGCCATGGGCATGTAAAACTGTACACTAAATTTCCAAAAACTTACACTAAAATCCCAGCACCTTCCAGTTCATGGCAAATCTGTGCCTTGATGATTCTTGGGTGAACATCTGAACTAGTTACCTCAACTACTTATGTTTAAGGTAATGATTGTTGGAATCGGCAAAGGTTTGCATGCCACTGACCTCCTTAGACTTTCCCATTGTACTTCGTGATGATCAATTCCGGGTGTGCTGTCAGGCAAACCAATTGTATGTTTGCACAGAGAAGCTAAAAGCTGTAGCCAATCATGATCACTAACAGGAAGTTAAGAGCTCTTGAAGTTGGCAAGTTAACAGGCATTTAAGGACTTTCAGGACCACTGAATTAATAATGTAAGTGGATGTATATACCAAAAGCACATGGTCAAGTTATAACTTTAAAGGAACTTAACCAATATTAAGGTTGCTATGTGTATGTTTTTGACCTTGGAATGATATTTGTGATTTAGCATTGATTTCAGAAAACAGATGAAACCATGTGCACTAAATTATTGTTTTATTCTATGTATGTTGGACACTCACTCTGCTTCAGTAAAAGAACAATTCAAAGAGATCATTTTAAAGCCCAGTGTCACTAAGACAGTCGTGCTCATGATGAGTGAGCACCCATGACTGTTGATTTAAACACAAATATTAGAATGTGAAAGTTTGCTTAGACAATGTGTTGTATTATTTATAACTCCACAGCACAAAAAACAGCTGAGATAGATTTCTTTGGTGATAACACACCTGTGCATGTATATCAAATGATGCATCTACAAACCTCAATATCAGCAAATAATAATAAAAAAAAAATCATCTGGTGACTATAGACATTTCTCTAATGAGCCAATATGTCAGGCATATGATGTGTAGTGTGTGGATGGCAGCAATGAGACTTAGTAGACTGAATCTTTACTGTGGGAGTGTGAGAGGCGGACCCTCTCCTGATGTTGACAGTACACAAGTCCGAGACACACCCAGGACTGAGGGGCCTGGGAATGGAAGGTTTGTTGGCACTACAAAACACAGCATTGTCATCAAGCCAAAGGTGACCTACTAAAAGGGAGGGGTATAACCCCTATGAGAGATTCAAAATGTTATTCTTATGTTTGAAATATTCTGGTTTTTAATTCAGATATCATTCAAATACAACTTTAAATAAACAACAAATATAACATGTGTGTGTGTGTGTGTGTGTGTGTGTGTGTGTGTGTGTGTGTGTGTGTGTGTGTGTGTGTGTGTGCGTGCTAAAAACCCTTCAAGAACCACATTTTTAATGGTGCATAGTTTACTTTCATATAACTTATGACTTATTGCAAACATAATATAAGGTTTATTTATTTGATTTGATTTATTATTTATGTTAGTAAAGGCAAAGACAGTTTGTTCCCCTGAATGTGTAATCTGGTAAAAGACAGTTGAAGTCATTTGGAAATGGCAAAACAATTCACAATGACAAAGTTCAGGCAACAAGAAGAGGAGGTGTTTCTGACAGACACCTCCGAAGGCACAATTGGAGATAATGATTAGTGCCACTAAAGAGACGGGTAATCTTTCTGCAGTCAAAAACAAAAGCTCATTCTTCAAGGCAATGCAGTCATTCCACATGTCAATCACATGGACTCAGATTCCCCCTTCAGCAGTGAGCAATGGCTAGATTAAACACATATGCCTGCCACACAGGCATTTTATTAAGCCAGCAGGGAACGTTCTACTAGCAAAGCAGCAGGACTGCTATTTTGTGACTAAGCAAGTCGCACGGACTCTGTGTTCATAGTCAACACAAGACATAACAGTCTGCTTCTTAACAGTTTAGCCCTCATGACTATGACAACAAAACAAAGCGAAGTGGTTGAAGGGGCAATCAGCCATCCATCTCTCTTAAGGTGTGCACTAAAGGCAGTGCATGGCAGCTTTATGTTGATGGAACATCCTAAATAGACTTTCTGGACTTTTGCATCCTGAAGGCTGCTCTTCCTGACTGATAATCTGTGCCCATGTTTTTATTTTTATGATTGCTTCAAAACTAGAAGCTCCCCAAATCGAAGAGCCAAAGCCTTGTGAATTTACCCATGCAAATCTGCATAATACATCTCAACCTTGTTCAGTGTCATACAGCTTGACTTGGATATTCCTGTTTTTATAGAGAAAAGTATGGAACGTGATTATGCAAAAAAAAACAAAAAAACATTATACACAAATATCCTGTTCCAGCTTGTTTTGCTTACATTCCATCTGAAACTTGGCATCACGTTCAAATCAACAGCATTTAAAGGTTCAGAGTGCAATGATTATTGTGATAATGCTTGGATACTGTATGTGAAAAAAATAATAAAAAAAGCCTGGTAACTGAAGACTGGTAGAACCAGTCACAGGAGAAACTGAAAAAGAAAACACACAAACAGAGAAACAGTTGCCTTTTAAAGAGCTTTCCATTTATGATCATATTTTGGTTGTAAGATTTAAGGAAATCTTATCTGTTGCTTTCAGCCTCAAAGATCACCAGTCAGCGTCCATGTTTGTTCATCCAGCCCTTGTAAAGAAAGGCTTTCATTGTGGGTGAACTGAAGCAGGTGTTGGATGGTGGCCCTCAGGCCCCAGGTTCAGATGGTTAGGGAACATATGGAGTGAAGGGTGGAGGTTGTGCTGGGGTTGGAGATGATCACTGCTCTGTGCTAGCCTTACCACAAAGAGTCCATTCATGAACATGGTAGTGGACATGTGGAGATGCCGGTAGCAATAAAACAGACAACTCTGCAACATGAATATTCATGTTGCGGGGCAAAAAATGAAATTCATTGTCTAACGTGAGCATGCATGTGAATGACTTGGCATTGACAACTCCATGAACTCCGGACAGGGATACAAACCAGATCGACTAACTGATAGATATGATAGTCGCAAACCAGATCAAGGTGGCCGATGGAAGAATAAAAACATTTTTTGATCGGCTTTAAAAATCTGCTCTGCACTGCTCCTAAGTGGCACAGCTGTCTAACTGTTGGCTTTGTTGTGCAAAGTTTGCATGTTCTGAAATGTCACAGCCATCCATGCTTTCTTAGGTGGTTAGGATGGCCCTCCCTCTCCCCCATCACTTTACATTATGCTAGCCAATTTGGATGTCTGTTAGTTGACATAATATCAATCAATCAATCAATCAATCAATCAATCAATCAGTCAATCTTTTTACAACAAAGTTTGCTATGTCACAAAGCAGCTTTACAGAAATCTCAGTTGAGCAAGCAAGCGGGAAACAGTGGCAAGGAAAAACTCCCTCAGGCTAGTAGGAAGAAATCTTGAGAGGAACCAAGGATCAAGAGAGTAACCCATCCTCCTCTGGTCAAATTCGGAGAGCACAGACAAAAGGCTTAAAAAGTTGTAGACCAATAGAAAGGTGTAGCT
Source organism: Acestrorhynchus altus (assembly GCA_034509495.1). Taxonomy (NCBI): domain Eukaryota; kingdom Metazoa; phylum Chordata; class Actinopteri; order Characiformes; family Acestrorhynchidae; genus Acestrorhynchus; species Acestrorhynchus altus. The sequence goes on along the minus strand of CM067503.1, from coordinate 43,676,096 downwards.
AGCAGTAAATGTAATGTAAATGGGTGATGAGTTATGTAATAATGGAAGTGTGAGTAGTCCATGCAGGTTAAATACTGTAAACTGGCTGTGGAGTCTCAGATGTGGCATGAGTAGGCATCTGGATAGATCTGTCGGGATAAGGTATCATGAGTGGGCATGGACCAATACCAGCCAGGCAGCAGGGGCAGCTCAGGATAGGGGGCAGAGAGGGAGAGAATTTAGTGATCACAGATAATCTGCTATAGCGCAAAAAGACAGTCCATAGACGAGGTGTTAACAAAACTCCTGCATGAAGAGAAAAGTTTCAGTCAAGATTTAAAGACAGCAAGTGTGTCTGAGTCCCGAACAGTAACAGGAAGGTTATTCCAGAGTTGGGGGGCTTTATAAGAGAATTCCCGTCCCTCTGCAGTATCCTTCCCAATTCGAGGGACTGCCATCTTGTGAGCGCAGTGTACGTGACAGGTTGTACTGTTTAAAAATAATATGACTTGGCAGTTGGTGTTCTCCTCCAAGTGGGCATGAGGGGGGATTGTCCCACAGTTTATTATATCACAGGTTTGTATTATCATTATTATCATTATTATTATTATAGTTCAATATTGTTATATATTTTTCCATATTGTACATTAGTGTTATACAGTTGTGACCAGCATGTTAGGCTGTAGCATTATAGCCCATAACATAACATTAGCTTATGGTAAGAGTATTGTAATGGGAAATTTTATATGTATATCTAAAAAAATATAACTTAATTTATGTTCACAATCTACTTAAAAACGGTCAATTGTAACATATGTTATATTCATCATACATAGAATAAAATATTTAAAGTATTTATAAAATGTTTCTTTTGTTTTACTTTTGAGATGTATAGCATGAAAACCATGAACGTCAAATTATTAGAATCTTTCATTTCAAGTTTGGTAAATTACTATTCAAATACTATAAGTGCAGCACATGCAACCACAGGTAAGATTGCTGACTTGACAGTTGTCAAGAAGATGATCATTGACATCCAAAAGGAGGCTAAACCACAGAAGGTCATTCCAGAATTGTATTCCAGAAATATAGCAGGAAAAATGCACATGCAACAGGGATGACAACAGCCTTGAGAGGACTGTTAATGAGTCCATTAAAGAACTTGGGAGCGCTTCACAAATAGTAGACTGAAACTGTTGTCAGTGAATCAAGAACCACCACACACAGACATCTCCAGGACAGCAGTTACAACTGTCTACATTCCTAACATCAAGCCACTCCTGATCCAGAGACAATGTCAGAAGCATCTTACAAGGGTTAAGGAGAAAAATGACTGTTGCTCAGTGGTCCAAAATCCTCTTTGCATTTCATTTGGAAATCAAGAGTCTTAAAGACTCCCAACTCCCAGAGTCTGGATGAACAGTGAAGAAGCAGTGTGTGAAGTTTCCGCAGTCTGTAATGGTTAAGAGTGCCATGTCTTCTGCTGATGTTGGCCCACTGTGTTGTATCAAATCCAAAGTCAACATAGCCGTCTACCAGGAGATTTTGGAGCACTGTATGCTTCCATCTGCTGACAAATCTTACGGAGACCTCCTTTTTCAGCAGGATTTAGCACCTGTCCACAGTGTCAAAACTACTACCAAATGGTTTGCTGACCTTGATATTACCGTGCATGATTGACCAGCCAACTCTGTGGACCTGAGCCCCGTAGATTCTCTACTGTCAAAAAGAAGACGAGAAACAATTGACCCAGCAATGCAGACGGCCACTGAAGGCTTCAATAACATTTCAGCAGTGCCACAAGATAATTGCATCCATACCACATCGAACTGATGCAGTAATTCATGGTAAAGGAGACCAGGTTTTGAGTGTCTTACATACACATGAATATTCTTGCCATATGTTGGACTTGTATTGTACATCCTTTTCTGTTTGATCTTATGAAATATTTTAATAATTTGAGAGACTGGATTTCTGGAGTTCTAAGCCATATTAAACATAAAACAAAAAGGCTCAAAATGTTTCGATTTACGTGTAATAAACACAATATGAGTTTACCTTCATTAAATGATGAACAAAAATCATGTTTTCTTCGTATTATCATTTTAGAGATGTACAGTGTTTTATTCAAATAATGCATTTGTACAATGCAAGGTAGAATTTGCTTCATCAAATGAATTGAACTGAGACAATGGCATGCTGAATGGACACGTACATTTTGGGAATATACACACCCTCTGTATCTTCCATTGCTGCTTTATTTCCTAGCTTCTCCTGCCACATAAAACTGATTTGTGATGGATTTGTAACATGTGTTTTGGCTCATCAAACTGGCATGAGTTCTCTCCATGCCATACACACACAATCACATACCATCAACTCACCAACTTTGTCTTGCACACACATTTTAAACAGATCACACACACACACACACACACACACCACAACGTTCAATATAAGATTTTGAAAATGCTTTTGCTCCTTTTCAGCAAACAGAGTGTATTTTAAATGAATTAATGACTGAATTAAGTATTTTATGGTCCGTGTTCTTGTGAATGATGATTCCATATCTGTGTTGGTCACAAAGCTTCTATGACAATAACAGACTGTTTGGAAGTACTCAGATTGTGTCATCACAAATTAAGTGAGCATGAAAGGAAATTGAGATAATAAAACATCCTTACAAGTCAAAAGCAAAAAGATAATTTTTGGGCTAATATGCACTTGCAACACTGTCCAAAGACATAACTCAGTAGACTGAGTGCCAGAGTGCAAGATAAGGTCCAACAATGACACAGAAGAAACTCCACTGCATGAATCTGAAAGTGGTGAAAGATTTATTATTCTTTCAATGCTAAGTGAGGCATGCCCACAGAGAAAACCCACATTTCCTTAGATTTGGCATGAGGAATGAAGTCAATTTTGGGTGGTTGGCTTCTTTGGTCAGGTGGCAACATGCCTGTCTCAATAGCAGCATGACCCAATAGCAATAACTATGGAGTAGCCTCAAGGATAAGGGGTGCCCTGATGTGCCCATTGCATCTGCCAGATGACCTTTTTAACAACCTACACCATGTTCCCCCCTAAACCCTGCAGAGTGACTGTTCACACATGGCTTTCCACACATGTTGGGACATAGCCTATACATAGGTGGGCACTGACCAGCGACAACCCTCACCCATACCAAAATGTATGTGAATGCCTTGCCATGCACAAAGCTGATGCCAGGTATTTGCTGCATGCTAGATTTAATTTTAGGAGGTGGTCACGTCAAACTGTCCTGCACTTTTGCTCGAGGCTTCTAGGGGCCCTGTCAGCTGTTGCGGTCACTGGCTCCAATACAGTACCCCCTCAGTTTCCAGTAAACAGCATGACAGACTAAAGAAGAAAAAAAAAAAGACTGCATTCAAAAGACAGAGCATTACCTCTCTGACAAATGGACAGACAGACAAACACACAGGCTCAGAGAATATTTTTTTCTCGGGTCCTGTTTCAGCTGAATTTCAATATTGCAAAATACATTAAACAAAGCAGTACATTGCAATATATTGGATTAAATGTAAACCTCATTTGCACATAAATTAAATACAATTCAATAACAATCTTCATTATTGTTTTTATATCGACTTCTTTATTCAGAGCAAAAGTATCTAGTGATGTTTTACATAAACTGCAGGCCAGATGTTTGCAGACACTTTTACAAAATAGAGAAAATTGATGCGAATGAATGTAAAAAATTTCATTTACCATGATTGAATGTGAAACGGTGCATTGTTACACTGCTGGTGACAGAAACTAGAGATTACAATGTTAAAAACATCTATTTTTCACTCAGTTATCTCTTACAAAAAGTAGTGGTGAATATGTTGTTTGATGCCTGTTTGACACTGTATTTTATTATCATCTTGAGATCATGTAAAGTAGGGTGCTTTACATTTAATTTCTCACCACCTCACACTGAATAACTTTACACACACACAAACACACACACACACACACACACACACACAGAACAAAAGAATCACTTTTGGTTTATTTCCAGTGGGTGCTTTCTTAAAGAACTGTCTTTATAACATACAATACAAAGAACCCCTTAAAAGTTTCAAGAACCACTACATGAGGAAAAACCTTTACCCCACTTGAGCTTTCACTAGAACTCCACGTCCAGATCACAGAAGGAGAGGTGGACATAGCTGCAGCTCGCGTCCGTAAAGGAGTCCTGCCCGCCTCTCTGCGCTCCCTTCACCTCTCGCAGGTACCCGCACCTATCTTCCACGCTTGACGGACATTCCCAGCACAAACATTTGTGTTAGGACCTCACACGCTCCTCCCCCCACCATCTACACCCTCCCTCCCCCTCGGTGAGGGCCCCGAGGCGGCCAATCGCCGCGCGCGTAGTAGTCGGACCCCCTTCCCGCGTGCGGCTGCGGAGTCAAACTCGCGCCGGACGGGGAGAAGGGAGCGCTCGGGCCAGTGCGCGCGACGGGGCCGGAATGATGAACCCGATCGCGCTCGGAATGGCGGGGTGAAACCCGATCGCGAGACCCTACCAGCACGTGCGCCCTTCAGGAGTCAGGAGGGGGACAACACCACCAAAAGAAAAAAAAAGAAAAAGGAAAGACAAGACAAGACATGGCTTCTTCCTCCTCCAGTGAGCTCATCAGCGCCGAGGAGATCAAACGGGAGAGCCCGAGGACGACGCTGGACGAACTGGCGCCGCTGGCGCCGAGCGCGGAGAAGTGCGCGCCCGCGTCCTGCGCCGCCTCGCCGCTCGCCTTCTCGCCCGAGCAGGTGGCGTGCGTGTGCGAGGCGCTGCTGCAGGGCGGCGACGTGGAGCGGCTCGCGCGCTTCCTGTGGTCACTGCCGCAGAGCGAGCTGCTGCGCGGCAACGAAAGCATCCTGAAGGCGCAGGCCATCGTGGCCTTCCACCAGGCACGCTACCAGGAGCTCTACTGCATCCTGGAGAGCCACAGCTTCAGCCCGGCCAACCACTCGTCCCTGCAGGACATGTGGTACAAGGCGCGCTACAGCGAGGCAGAGAAGGCACGCGGAAGACCCCTGGGCGCCGTGGACAAGTACCGCTTGCGCAGGAAGTACCCGCTGCCCAGGACCATCTGGGATGGTGAGGAGACCGTGTACTGCTTCAAAGAGAAGTCGCGCAACGCGCTCAAGGACATGTACAAGAGGAACCGCTACCCGTCACCGGCCGAGAAGAGGAACCTGGCCAAAATCACGGGCCTCTCGCTGACCCAGGTCAGCAACTGGTTCAAAAACAGGAGGCAGAGAGACAGGAATCCGTCCGAGACGCAGTCCAAAAGGTAAGGGGGAGTGTGGTCTTGGAACTGTGGTGTTCTAGAGTTCGGTACACTTCTGCGCTCTAGTCCAGAGGTGTGAACTAGAACAGCACTGTAATTACAGCTTAGGCAGAGCTGCTGCGTTACAGTGTGTTACTGTAATGCCATGCCACACATGCACAACAGTGTGCAGAAGTGCTGGACAGAAGTGTGGGGCTGTGGTGACTGTAATGCACTTTTCAGGGCACGCGTACCCGTGTCCTTTCGCAGTGTACACTGCTTATAGATGTGTGGCTCTCGCTTCGGCTAGGTTTCCCACTCTTCATTCTGCTTCTTTGTGCACGTTAGTGGCCGCACAGGGTGCAGGACTGGTGAGCTTGCTGAAGGGGGAAGGACCACGTTTCCACAGTGTTTTGAAACCCGAAGCTTTTGCCCGTTAAACGAGGTGTCGTTTTTTTAAGAATGGCGCAGCGCACGCCGCGCTCAAGGGCGAACAAACAGCAAGGCTGCAGGAAAGTGCAGCGTGTCGGCACTTCTACAGGAACACAGGACGGGCCTTATTATTTAATGGTGTTCGATCAACACAAGCAGTGCTCCTTTAAATGGGCTTTAACTGCTTTTGGGAAGCTCTGTTTGCTTTGCTGATGAGTTAGTAAACGAACCTTCCCACTGTTTATGTTTGTGTGTGGGTTTTAAAACCATTGTCTCCACCCTGATAATCAGTGAGGGAGATCTATCCCCTCTATCTCCTTACGTGGACAAAGCACCCTTCACAGCTTGGGGCAGTTAGGAGCAGATAAGAAGCTAAGAAGCTGGTGTGTGTGTGTGGGTGTGTGTGTGTGTGTGTGTGTGTGTGTCTGTGTGTGTGCTGGTAAAGCTCCACACTCACCCCCCATGTGCACCTGGTTCCCATGATTTACTGACACTCACGAAACCAAAATAACTTCTTTCTCACACCACCCGCCCACCCATCCACCCTCAAATGGTTGCACCATAGGTTGCTTTTATCATAAATAATACATCCAAAGTCTTGTAAATACGGGAGGTCGAAGTCTTTATCTTCTGCGTCAGCAGACAGAAGTAAAGGCCCGAAATCAGCCCGTGCGGTACATGAGACAAGTCCTCTCAGTCAATAAGATCCTTTGTATGGTTTGGCCTCCTCTGTTGCTCCAAACGGTCACCCCCAGCTGTCCCAGTCAGTAAGGAGACTCACAGGGGCTCTCAGCTCTTCATCTGTTTGCTGACCCCAAAGGCATGGAGTTTTAGAAGCTGGACTCAAAATGTAAATGTTTATTGGGATGTCCATTGCTTATGTTTTCGTACAAATCTAAGCAAACAGCCCTGTATGGTTTAAGTTGGCCACGGCACATTTATTTTGTTAAATACCGCGTGCAATGCCGGGTTATTAAATCTCTTGATGGACTTCCACAATGCCCCTGTTAAGGAAGATTCCACATTATGTTAGAGAGAGATAGTTAGGAGGGGTGGACATCAATTATTTAGGGCAATATAAGCTCCTATCAGCAGAGGGAATAGGTCTATTAGAAGCAAGTGCCCCACAATTAGCATTGCCTTCCAGTTCCATTTGTAGGCCTTCATATGACATTACTTCACACAGTTGATTTCATGTTGAGGATATGGACTCAAATGTAAACATGTGTTTTTATGAAGGGATCAGTTCCACTGATCACTTCATAAAATCATACAAGTCACACAGATCATACAAGTCATGCTCTTTCAGGAGAAATCATTTAACGAAACACGACCAAATCATGTAGATGAATTTGAATTTGTGCAAATGTTGCAGATGTCTCACTGAATGTACAGTGGGTCTCTGCAGAATATGCTGTACCTATTTAATGTGGAAATTTTATGCATGTATCCTAACTGCACTGTCAGTGGACATTTCTCTGGATTAAGCAGCCTTGCTTTTGGCAGTATTCACAGCCTAAGAACACCCACCGAACCCCATTTTCTTTCTTATATAATTGAGGGTTGTACTATTTGAAGAAGTGCAAGTTTAAAGTATGTTTTTGTATAAATAAAATGCTATGTTTTACAGTGAATCGGATGGTAATCACAGCACAGAAGATGAGTCCAGTAAAGGTCAGGAGGACCTGTCCCCTCGCCCCCTCTCCAGTGGCTCCACTGGCTCAACCACCCATGGGTCTAGCCCTGCTGTTGTATACTCTGATGGTACCACCACTGTGATCCAGCAAATTGGCGATGTCAAAATGTCCCCACTGTCAGCAGGGATGGGCTACAACGGTGAGCTGACAGGCACCAACTCTCACTATGTCAATGGAGGTGCCTATGTTCAGCCACATGGCAACAGCAGTGTCCTGAATGGACTTGGAACCACAGGTGGCCACTTCTTGACCTTCGAACCCCAGAGGGTATCCCATGCCCAAGAAAGGCTACTGAGTGTGTCCTACCCATCCTATTCAATGGAAGCTCCTGAAGCCACAATTGGAAAACTTGATGGAATGCAACCTCTGGTCTCCCATTCAGATGGCAGAGCTTCACCTTCAGTAGTCACCTTTGCAACCACCCCATCTTCATCCTCCTCTTCCTCTGGAGCTCCTCATCTTAGCAGCTACAACATGGTCACCCTCTCTGGGGTTGAGAACAACCTGGGTCTTCCTCCTTTATTGCTACCCCCATCCTCTACAGCTCCCTCTCATGGTAAGAAAATGTAGTTTTTCATGGAGATGCACAACACAATATTTAGAGTAATGTGCAGGGTTTAATTGCTATATATATATATATATATATATATATATATATATATATATATATATATATATATATATAAAGGTTTTGGAACAACACCATGTATTTTTAAGCTTCTTAAAGTACATCAAATCAGTGACAGCTATCCAGTGTAATGCTCAACATTGAAGCTGTTTAGTTCAACTCTAGTCTTACTCACCTGGTCTAGCTTATCTAGGTCTCCTGGAGCATTTTGAATGTTAGAACCAGATGTATTTAATTATGGTTGGAACTAAACACAGCTAAGCAGTACATCCCCGAGAGCAGGGTTGGGCATTCATGATATACAGCATCTTTTCCATAGTGGAAGCATATGTCCAAAAGATCAATTCAAGCATTAAACCTCTTTGCTTCTGCTCTCCCCTGTGTACACGCAGCAGTTGGCATAGGCTGCAAACCAGACTCTAGCTAATTGCTTCACTACTTTGGAGTATATTACTACAGAATATTTCATGGAGTTTGACATGCCAAAACCAGGCACAATGCTTTGTTCTGTACAGAGGCTCAAGGTTCAAGGTTTTGTAAGAGAAGTTTGTGAGTCAGAAACAGGAGGAGTGTATTGTGGGTAAAATAATGAGGGGGGGAGGGAGGGTCAGGTCAAGCTTGCAATGACTTCAGGATCGTACCAAATAACAGGCCTCAATGACATTATCCCCACCTCCTCTCCATGGCCCTAACCACGCACTAATGGTTCTTTCCATGAATATTTTATAGCCACATCAATAACAGCAAGACTGGCTGGGTGCTGCTGCTCTCTCCATACAATCCTCATCTTTTTCATCCTTTAATATGCAGTTTACGAGCCACATAAAAACAAACCCACCCCTGGCTGAACTTTTGATTTAGGAGGAAAAATAGTTGAGCCCAAATGGCCTATCAAACAAAAGGATGATATTAAAATTGTTTAGCCAAAACCTTCTTTCCCTCTGTTCATAATTTTAAAGGCAACCCAATAAAATATGTATTTATAAAATATACCATGGGTTTAATGTCTATTGGTGCAGAAATACAATGAAACAATAATTTTTATTCATTTAGTGCTCTGTTTGTCTGTGAGGTAAAAGGCTCGCATCCAGATGTCATGTCGTATTATGGCCAAGAGTAGAAACAGTGATATAATGGATTACACAAATGTGCATCCATTAGAAATGTTTCATATCACTCATATTGATTTGTACACCTGTTTCAGTCATATACCATACCTTTTCTTACACACACTGGCTAGAGTTCTACGGGAAGCGAGGAAAAGAGGGAGGGGGTTAGGACAGCGTGATTATTTATCAGACATTCAGCATTCAGCCTAATGGAAGAAAAGGGTCTGGCCCAGTGCCAGAGCCTGTCACTTTGAGAGTTGTGTGCCAAGAGCCGCATTCTAAAGTTACAAGGAAATCACAGCGAGTGCAACCGCAAACAGAAAATGAAAAAGGTGTTTCATTTTATATTTCACAAGAAAAGTGTTTGAAAAGTGTAGGCGTGCCAAAAGAGATAGAAAAGCAGTGTGAGAGAGAGAGAGAGAGGCAGGAGGAGGGTGCAGAGTAGGAGAACAGAGTAGACAGAGGGACATCTGGACAAAAGTAAAAATTCACTGTCATAGTGCACCTGAAGAAAATCTGGGGAAACACAAAATAGCGTAGCATCTGCCCTTTCTGATCCTTTCCACATTGTTCTCGTCTTCTCTGGGGCCAGCAGTTATGAGCTGCGAGGTACATTTTCTCTGCCAGTTCCTGAAGAAGCTTGTGAAGGAAAGACTCAATGAGGTTAGGTCAGGGTGTATGTGTGTGTGAACTTAGCCTGTGGTCACCCTGACCAGACAGGGTGGAGTGGCCTACTCAGTTCACCAATCTTGTCTCCATCTTTTCTTATTCCCTTATAGGCTCTGCTCCTCTGGACAGTGTGGTGAGCGACTCGTCTCACTCGGGCCAGCCCCTGCTTTATACGCTCAACCAGGCGGTCAAGCAGGAGCCATTGGACATTGGCGTAGGCTACACATATCCCTCCACCATGGCCTTAGATCAAACTGGCAACCTGGGCTACACTGCCTCTCTCTTTCTATCCTCCAACCTCGGCCCCTCACCTGACAATGGTGGCCCCCTTGCCCCTGCTGCCACGGCTGCTGTCACCTCTGTCCTGTCCAGTACAGAGGATCACTCAACTCACGCTGCCCGCAGCCTCTTGGAGGGTGGGAGCACTCTGCCTTCAGACTACACAACCCAAGATGCTCAGCTGCCCTTATGCAACAACCTAGAAAACCCTGCAGGTCCTGGAGAAGGGCCAATGTGCAGGGATTTGGACATGGAAGGGAAAGAGTTGGCAAAGTTGCAGACTGTGCAGATGGACACAGACAATGACCTCTGACCCCTGTGATCACATCACCTGAAGAGTTGTGTTTCATGAGTGTTTGGTTGGTTTTCTTGCACCCCACTGTGGCCTTCTTATGAGGTCTCATATGCACACATCAGTGTCCAGCTCAGATATCACATTGCTTCCCAGACAATGTATGCAAGATGTGTACAAATGGGTGAACTATACGAGCAGTGCCTTTTCATCCCCAAAAATGTAGCCCACGATATCTATCCGACTTGCACTCGGAAGGGCAGCAGAATGTACTTCTTGATGCACTGACCTTACAAAGATTATGTCTGAGCACTGTTGTCTCTCTTACAGTAAGGGAGACTTTAGTCAGGAGAAAGAGAGAGAGGGAGGGAGAGAGAGACGGAGGGTGAGAAAGTGTGAAGGAACGAAAGAAGGGAGAAAGAGACTTGTAAAAAAAAAACACAGTAAAAAGATGACATGTTTTTGAGTCTTGCAAATGTCTCTACACAATCATTGCAGCTTTATACCAATTCATTTATTTTCCTCTTCAATATTTTATGAAAGCACAGATGTTTAATTTTTTGTTGATGTTGTTTGTTATTTTTTATTTAAATTTTTTTTTTGAGCGTGAAATAGTAATGTGAACAATGTTTTTGTTATGATTTGCTTTTTAAATTTCAGTTCCGTAATGGCTTTTTGATTTAAACACACTTGATAGCCTTGTGTCCTTCTTGATATGAGAACGCTGTATTCTTGGACATTCAGCAAACTGGTCTCATGTGCCTTCCTTAAAGAAATGGATCCTCTGCACAAGGAAACGATTTAAGGAAAATAAGTGTTGGACAAATGTGCTTCAGTTTTGCTTGCAACATGCAAAAGAATCGAGCATCACAGTGAATTCAGTGATCCTGAGATGAATCTGAATCTTAAATTATGGGATTCAGACTTAGTTAGCAAACAGGAACTCTACACATGCTGTAAAACATGACAAGGCCTAAATTGGCATTAAGAAATGAAACCAACATATTTTTCTAAACCTTCACCCCTATTAAATCTTTATATTTATACATGTATAATGAATGGTGAATGGGCTTCTTATGTCCTGGACACCAGTGTTTCAGATTAGAGTCCTGAGCTTGACAATCGAATAACTGATGAAAATGACATCACCTGGGATGAATCACACATTATTGAGAGCAGTAGGTAAGTTAGCTCTGTGTTTTGAACGGAGCGTGACATCAGTCCTGAGGAAATCCAAGACTCTCTCCATTTAACAAGATTACACTACGACTTGGGCCTCCAGGACAGCTGGCTGTGATCCTCAGACATTACTAATGCATGAATGTATGCATATGCTGCACGATGGAGATCAAGCTCATGTTCTCACTATGGGTGTCCTCTGTGATCATTTGCCAGTACCTGGCAGCTGCATACCACAGCTCACTTTTAAAATGTCATATGGTACCTGTCATAGCCAAATAAAAGGTCATCATCTGAAAAGAGAGGCAGAAAGGATATGAAAAAGTGACATATCCTTATCAAATTCACCCAGCACTCCTGCACATGACCGAACAGGAACAGGCTTTGGGCCCAGTTGCTTGTTATTCAGTAGTTGATGATAAGACAAAGAGTGTGAATGATGAATTGCAGGTCCAGATAAGATCTTGTGAATTATCAAGTATGAACAGCTTTACAACATGTGCTAGCACAGCCACGTGCATTTGCGTGTATCGGAACATTCCATGACATATGCTGACTTGTAAAGATGCAAGAAAATGTTTGTCAGGTGTAGGGGTAGAACAAGCTTCGGAAGGAATCGGTCCTGAAGTTAGGTGCCCTATCGTGGGAACATTTCCCTCTTGTGACACCAGGCCAAGTGAGTCGAAGCTAATTGAATGGCGCCCAGGTAGGACTGGCTCCTGCACACAAAGGGGGGAAAAATGCACAGGTAAAGAATCTATTGTTACCTGTGCAAAGGTGACCCTGTCGCCTAGGGCAGCAGATTAGCTGATTGCTGGGTATCGAATGGCACCTCCTGGAATATTGAAGAGTAAGAAAGCACTTTTGTTTGGGGCTTTTGAGCTAAGAACCAGTGGCCACAAGCAAAGGGACATGTGTGTTTCGTGTCCCCTGTTTCCCTTGGGCTGCCTGTGTGTCAGCCGGTGTGTGTAAAGCAGAGGTATCTTGTTGCTTTGGTGCATTGTTCAAATACAAACGTCACAGCATCTCCATGTGTAGTGAAAGGCTTTTTGTGAAAACCTTAGAGAGCTTATCATCTCCTACGACATAACTACTGCCCAGGGGAACAGAACAAATCTTCACATTACCCTGGTCTCCATTTTCACAATGAATATGAGGTAAGCGAGAAATAACTCTCTGGAAGGTTGAATGATATCAGAAATCCTCTTTGACTTAAAAAGCACAATATCGAATAATCAGACAATGAATTTATGCCATCTTCTACGTGCCCTTGAGTATGGTTTTCAAACTTGGTGGCAGGCATTTAAATGCTGGCTGTGGCAAGCTGTAAAAAAGAAGGAACCCTGCAGAAGTGGGCTTATTAAAGAAGCTGACCCCTGACTTTTGCAGGCACTTTCAAAGCGTGACATTTAGTGCGCCGCCACAGCCTGTGAGGCGTGGGTAACCTGAGCTGGGCCACAGCGTGCCCCAGCCCTACACACTGTGCTAATGTGAGGTCAGAGGCCAACTGGGTCTGTATGACTCACAGACCTACCACTTCACACATACACACACACATTATTTCATATATATATATGAAATAAACCAGAAGGATGTTTTGTTGGGAGGATGCCCGATTTGAATAAATCATTAAGTGCCCTTGAATATCTGCCTGTCAGCAAATCAATGGGAAAGTGCTGTGTTTGAGACAGGAGGGTGGGTAATGGACACCAGGCAGAGTTTTACACACACATTCTCTCTCTCTCTCTCTCTCTCTCTCTCTCTCTCTCTCTCTCTCTCTCTCTCTCTCTCTCTTGCTCTTACTCCTCATTTTATCCAAAATATCAGGTATTCTAAAAAGGTAGCAACAAGAAGAAAAACAGTAAGAGGTAATGACATTACTGCAGTCCAAAGCTTTTGGTCTAACATACATAAGTGCCCTCCAAACCAGTAGAGGTCAGTGTGACATAAATGTTGATCCCACAGAATAATGTAAAAGAAATTAATTGAACATTTTTAAACATAGTTAAATTTTGATCTTGTCATTTAGAAACGCTATGCAACATTTTACATCATAACATTGACTTTATACTGACATAAATGTCTATATTATTATTAAAAAAAAAATACTTGAGATTTTCTCTTTTTAAGGTTAATGAAGGTTTCATATCTAATGCAATTTGATATAATCATTCGAAATATGTCATTTAATCAACAATACTTGCAGATATCACTGCTGATCACAGTGTATAATTTTAAAATTGCAAAAATTTCCATGAACTAAACACAAGCAAAAACAGTAAATGCTTTAAGTTTGAGTTTAGTTTATGAGAGTCGCCAATTCAAAGAAAATTGCACCAGAAGTTCAAATACTGGTTCATTTTGAGATTGTTAAGATGGACTTGCTTAGAGTACTAAAGTAAAAATATGCAGTCTATTTTGAAGACAGCGCAGACTGATGAAGTCCTTTTTTTTTATAGATATTTATCAAGGATTGGCAATAAGCTTGGTGTATTTGAGAGCAAACATAGACCTCGATGCAGTAGAGCGAAAAATGTCATTCTCATTCAATTTACAAGTGTGTTCACAAATATATAATTCAAATAAATGTAAAGATGAATGAATAGCAATAATAAATAGAATTATCAAACGAATAGAATCTAAAATGAGAGAAATTCAGCACAATTTCTTAGGCAAAAATAGTTCATATAATGAATGCTTTCACACTATTATTTTTAAACATATTTTAATGATTTTTTTTCTTTCATTTTTTTAAACTTTATTAAATTGATAAAAAGTGATCATAAGACTAAATAGCTGTATGAATCTCTCCTATGTCCTCACTGTTCAATGATTTAAAAAGTGCATTAATGCTTATTCGTTTATTTAACTGATGCATCAACTATATGTATCTCAGAGTTAAGTATGTCTTAATGGTGTCATCGAAATTCCATCTCCATCAATATATAACACTCACAGAGAAACAGCTGGCCATTGTTCTATTTACAGTAATACAGAGTGTGCTGCTGTGACAGAGCGCTATTTCGGTGGGCGCTGTCCATATTGCCCCCACGTTGTTTCGACGCCCAGCTAGCTCGAGAGTGTGGAGCACTGCTGCTGCTACAGGAGCATGAAAACCATAGCCGACACACTACACATTGTATTAAAGATCTGAAAATTAAACAGAGCTGTTCGCCGAGGATTCATAAAAGCACAGTCTGGATGCAAGCAAGAAAAAATATGTATCTGCACAACAACAATGAACAGATCTGCATGATCCTAACATGAGTACTTGTGTGTTTTTACCCAGTGAGCTTAATGGTGGGTCGGCCATCGATATGTGGTGTTGTGGTCGCCAGGCCTCGCCTTGGGGCCATAAAAGATCACATCTTGAAATGATCAGGGTCTGAGAGCGGGCAGGGCCTTGAAGGAGGCGCGCCTCAGTGCGGTGGAGACATTACTACAATCAGAGCCGTCAATCACACACCGCGTGCTATGGAGCTGCAGCAGTCTTCTCCAGCGACCTGATCTGTAGGCCTAGATGCCATTAAGGCCAATGAAGCTTGTAGGCCAACATCACATATTGTAGAGCAACAAACACACGTACTCGTGACCAAAGAAGATTTATGAAGCCCCAAAAATGGTTTTTAAACGAGGAAGCGTTTTTGGTGCTATAGAGACCAGTGATGAGATGTTTTGGGGAAAAAGGTCTGTGTAACTAGAAAAATGTATTTTCAAAACAGTAACTTTGTGAAGTGAGAACAACTTGGAAGTTGGTTTTTATCAGTTATATTAGTCCATTCGTCATGAAAATGTAATTAAATGTGGAGCACAAGATTCAATTAATAATCATACTTTTTCGAAAATAACTTATTTTAAGAGTGTGTATGTATTTTAAGAAAGTGATGTAGGAATTATTATTATTATTATTATTATTATTATTAGTAGTAGTAGTTGTAGTAGTAGTAGTAGTAGTAGTAATTATTATATAATTAATATAAACGAGTAATAATTTACATATATATATATATATATATATATATATATATATATTGAAACAAGGAGTATTTCATTTTCTAAGCCTTTTTTTCTGCAAAAAAAACCCCCACTGAATATGAAAACAAAGGAATGTTACTATTAGGTTCGAAATATTAAGTTGCTCTTCTGGCAGGACAGTCCTCTGTCCAAAAGCTCTTAAAAATTATTTTTCACGGGTAACCGGATTGGCTTTAGCCGGTCTATCTCCACGGTAGAACATTATGGACTCAGTGCAGAAGCTGTGGAAGGCGGCTGCATGGGACTACAGGGTCCTGTACAGCCCCACCAGCTATAGGCCTTTGGATTGTCCTGAAAATGGACTCCGCGTCTCAAATTAAATTATAAAGAGGTGCTCCATTCCGGGTGAGTGATTGTGAGCTTTGCGTCGTCCTGGTGTCAGGTTGCAGATTTGGGCCCAGATAAAGAAATGCGATCTATTCCTTAAAACAGCGTCTGGGCAGCAAAGAGCTCGACGAACACAGAACTCATTTACTAATGCACCGGTTTTGGATTTCACTGTACAGAGCCGGGAGAGGAAAAAGGGTGAGAGATGGGGAGAGAGAGACGCTTCTCTTTTTCTTCTGGATGTGGCGAATGAAAAAAAATTGCTCGAGCGACAAATAGGTTGTTAAAGTGGGAGCAGAAACCTTTTATCAAAGGCCAGAACAGATTAAAATTGGCAATGAACGAGCCGCCATTAACGGCTGTGGCTACCGGCCGTTAATTAGACGTCAGGAAGACGTTGAGTAGACGTTCTAACGTTGGACAGGTGTTGAGTTTCAGTCACTGTCAAAATTCAGCAGGTTGCTCTCACAGTTCAGCTCTGACTCGACAAGAACCTCCAGCTTTACGTTTCCATCCAGATGTTTATAATCATTTATATTCAGATATTAAAATTGGGCTGGAAATGAAAGTCATATACTTGTAACATTAAGCTCTAATTTTAGATTTGGTTATAAAACCAACAACGTATGAATGTCAGCTGTCGTGTACTTCACAGCATACATTCAACCAGGTGATAACGTCTTCTGACGCTGGTGGCCAAGTGGGTATGTTCTCAATAATAAAGGCGCAGGAACCGCTTTTGGTTCCATAACTAATAAAGATGTGAGTTAAAGAGGTTTTAAAAATTACAATAAAAAGGTTTTGAAATCTACTTTGGTGTAAAAGGGTCTTCACATTTGTTCTTGGCCTTCTCTCTCAGTCGCTTCGAACGTTATTTCTTTATTACAGTTTGAGCTTAAGTCGACGCCATCCGAACGCACTCGGATGCTTTGATGAAGGGTTTCAACACGCCCCGGGTACTTCTTTATCTCTCCTCTGCACTGAGTTATCTCCCCGGCTTTAGAGCTGGATTGGTTTTTAATGGAGCGCTGAGTATCTCGCGCATGGGACCTCACGCACAGCGCGCTGCGTGTGCCTTCACAATGAACACCAGTCATGCACAGCGACTGGTGTTTGGCGCAATGAATAGGCATCCAAAATGACCCCACCACTTTTTCCCCTCCCTGCTCTCTTTCCAGCACTTATTTCTCCAAATATCCACCCCTAACAGATCCAGCCATTTCTCTACAACTGAAACGTTTCTCAATTTTGAGTCAGTGGATTGCTTTCTGTTTCAGTCCAAGAGCTCGGCTGTATGTAGTTATTTATGAATACATTAATAATGCAATGACTATAAAATTGTTTAAGCTGAACGCGCGGCCGGTGAATGGACAAAGTGGGTCTGAGGTGGGATAAGATCGAGTGCAGCCTTGAGAGACCCGCTGTAATTGATTAGTATCGAGGTGCCCCGCTCCCTCAGGTAAAACTACTGAGACGGGGGGATCTGTTTCAGACCACCACGTTCCCGAGGGAGGAAACGGGAGCAGAGCTCTTTTTTGCGCCGCTCTTAGGATAGGGTGGACGGAGAGCCAATCAGCGAGCGCGCACGGCTCTTTTAGCGCGATACGACTAGAGAGGGCGCAAACAGCGTCTCCAACCAACAAACGTGACATATCCAGCGCCGTAGTTTTTTCTCTCCCACTCACTCCACAGCGCTCCGTCAGAGTCCACCCTGGGCTATAGCACGGTGGGCAACGGGCTCTATCCCTCCATTCCTCCATTCTTCTCAGAAACCCCCCCTCTCCAAAAAAGAGCGGAGAGGCGATTGTAGGAGAGCGAGAGAGCGCGCGCCACCACGACGTCATGTCAATGTTGCCCTCTTTCGGGTTCACCCAGGAGCAAGTGACGTGCGTGTGTGAGGTGCTGCAGCTAGGGGGGAACCTGGAGCGCCTAGGCCGCTTCTTGTGGTCCCTGCCAGCTTGCGACCACCTCCACAAGAACGAGTCAGTGCTCAAGGCCAAGGCCGTGGTGGCATTTCACCGCGGGAACTTCCGAGAGCTCTACAAGATCCTGGAGAGCCATCAGTTCTCCCCGCACAACCACCCCAAGCTGCAGCAGCTGTGGCTTGAAGGCCCACTACATCGAAGGGAGAAGCTGAGGGGGCGGCCAGTTGGCAGGGCAACACTGTGCGGAGTGAAATTCCCTCTGCCGCGTACGATATGTGGGACGGCGAGGGCATCAGCCACGTTTCCAAAGATAGTCCCATGCGTCCCAGGAATGGTATACGCACACCCAAAAATCTTTCTCCCCGGAGAAGAGTAGCCATTGAGGCCATGGTGGCCTACCAACACGCAAGTGAGCAAACCGTCACAACCGGAGACAGAGAGACCGAGCTGCTGAGGCCAAAGAAAGGTAGGCTACCCTAAGGGTCAGTTTCATTGTCCAGCATTTCAGCTGATTGATGCTGTGGGCCAGTCTACCCGTTTATAAAATCTACTGCATGTTCGGAAGCCATTACTTAGTTTAATCATTAGTTGGCACAACTGACAGCAGGAACTCTTTTCATTGATAATAGTGGACAATTATTTGCGTGCCACAGGAAATGACATGTTGGAAATAAGTTTTAAATATTTAACAAACAGCAGCATCCTTTCAAATGCATGCTGTTAAGGTCATTATGAGATGTACGCATTTTTAGGTGTCAAACATTGTGCTTTGATGAATAGAATTATAGGAATCTTCATGCCAACACAAGTCATGCTGTTTATTCACACAGTGGCACAGTTGTGTTTCAGTCTCACCTGGTTTGTATTTTCATGTTAACTAAAATTAAAATTAAAAATGATAACACGCTCTGTGCCCTTTGCAGAGAGAACAGCGAGAACAACAACTCAGGCGCTAACAAACAGAGCCAGCTGTCCCCTCTGGACGGCGGGAAGTCCCTGCGTCCAGCCTGAGGAGGAGTTCTGCCCCCGCAGAGTCTGACCAGAGCTCCGTGCTTCTGCAGGCAACATGAGCTTCACCCTGGCGCGCCTGCGTTTACAACATGATACCTGGCG
>CM067503.1:43629638-43654638 GCA_034509495.1 Acestrorhynchus altus | reverse complement strand
AAACTATCTCAACTAGCTGGCAAGGATTGGCAATGAAAACACTCCAGTGCCCGAGCCCATCGGTGCACGTACCCTCGCATCCCACGTTCGTTAAAATTGCATCCACAGAAGTGAGCAGAGTATGAAGATCTGGAGAGCTACATAGACGTTCACTTCACTTTCCAGACGCGCGTGGGGGTCTGGCCTACCTGTTCCTCAGTCTGGCCAAAAGTTTAGGCACCACTCAGCTTCCCAAACATCCCACGCGCGCATGTCAGTGTAATTGCTTTCAACAGAGAGCACCGAGGATTTCCGGTCGCTAACTAACCAGCTCACATGCCCAAAGAGCTATTGAGCAGCGTTGGAGAGAGAGAGAGAGAGAGAGAGAGAGAGAGAGAGAGAGAGAGAGAGAGAGAGAGTCTTACAGAAACCCTGTTACTTTCTCTTCTACACACAGTCTGTGTGATATGAGCTTACATCCAGGGAAATGTGTGTAATTCATTTTTAATATGTAACATTTTTCAGCAGAAAAGAACCTTATAACCTTGAAATAGGAAAAGTGTCAAACTGGAGCATCACCATTTTTCAGTGAAATTTAAAGTTTTACATAAAATATCGCATTTTTACAAGAAATCATGCAAAGGAGGAGCCTTTAAACCTATTTAGCAGATTTTGTGTACTCTTTGACTCTCCTGTAAGATATGAGCCAATCAAATAATGGATTAGGGTTTTATTAACAAAATGTTATTTATTAGACTTTTTTCATTGGAGACCAATACCTCATTGTTGTTGTTATCACATTGTTGGGCTTTAATAACAAAAACAATTGCATCAGCATGAACCAGACTTCATCAACAATGGCTTTGAACCCTACAGATAAGATTGCTAGATCATACTGTTTATCATGCCAGTTTCCAAAAGAAAAGACAGTGAATGGACCAGAATGGAGCTTCAGTAATAAGGAAAAGGTATGAACTTTCAAAGTGAGCTTTTCACTCCTACTTCTTCAGTTGAACCATTATTTAGTTATTACCCGAAAGCAAGTGTTTGGTAATTAGAGCTTGTGGTGAGCCAAGGCTGCTTTTAAAGGGGTTCATGTTTCTGTTGCCTCTCTCTGCTGAACTACTAAATCAAGGTGAGCGCACAAAGCATCAGCCTGTGCTAGATGTGAATAAGACAAATAGGGAGTTTCTTCTGTAGGAAGAAAAGAGTTTGGCTGTAATGTGAGCTGTCCCTGTGGGGGTGAGGTGGGGCGTACGAGTGAGTACCATTCTCTTCACTCATAATGTGTGTGTAAGGTATGGTGGTGGGGAGATAGAACAGGTGGGCCTCTCACATCTCCCTTCCCCACCCACACCCCACTACCTTCTGTCACCTGATCTCCTCACACATTGTTCCTTGCCCTGCTCACCTACTGAGGCATCAGTAGATTCCAGTCCAGAGCTAATACCAAGGCAAACAACAGCCTAAGAGTCAACAAGAACATCCTATCTGAGAAAATGGAACTGAAATAGCTGATGCTTTGCAAGAATGTTCCAAAGTATTTAAAAGTCAAACAATTGAGAAAAATAAGCAAGCAATAAGGGTCAATGAGCCGCATTTTTATTTATATAATTTGCACAATTATGTTTACAAATGTCTGGTAAAAAAAAAAAGAAATCTACTATATAAGAAGTTATTAGAGTACTGTAAAAAGGTATAAAAGCAGTATTAAAGTAGTTTCACATGGTATCATACTGGCTTATGATGCAAAAACGGACTACAGAGGCCTTAGTGACCTATGACAATGCAGGCTCACAGTCACACATCACTAAAGTATAATATAAAGTAAGCATAAACATCAATGAAAATGATCATGAGAAGAGGGAAAATGATCGCAATTATATTGTGAACAATTATATTATGAAAGATTTTGATTTGAATAGAGTGCCCTAAAATGCCTTTGACAAGAATCAAGACAAATGAGTGGGAACAAATGTAGCAGGGTGATATCAGCTGACAGGAACAATGACTAATGTCATCATCACCAGCCTGCATCGCACAGCGTCTGTCATTTCACACAATCAGCATTGTCTGTTACAAAACATCAATTTTTGAATTACCTCATGAGTTATACTCTAACTAAACTAACTCTAATATTCTTTTTGAGTATTGTCAATTCATAAGATATATAAATTTTTTACTTTAGTTGACTTTTTTTTACTTTAGTTTTGTTTTTGAGAAATCTAGTCTACTTACTCTTATTTTGAATATTTAGGTACTAATTCCTTTATTTGTCTTTAATTTCATTATTTTTTGACAGTATTTTTAAAAGAACACATAAAAGAGAATATTATGGCCTAACAAGGTTTAATTTTATGCATTTCTACAACTCATTTTTTCAATATATTATTGCATTTTGCTATGTTTATGATTTTATCAGGTTGTTCTTTGGAACAATACTTTCAAAACTTACTTGAGATACTAAAAGATACATGGCAATAAAAATGACTGCTGCCACAACTGGTGATACAAGAGGAAAATAATATGACTAAAATTGTTGTAAAAAAGCTATAAAATTGGGTCATCCCAAAACAAAACAATTTTTATACTTGGTCTAGTCTACGAAAAAAAACTACAGATCTAGGAAGGCCTTTAATTGGTATGAAACCACTTTTCATACCAATTAAATCTATTACAAATGTAATTATAATCTATTACAAATGTGGTTCTTATATGGTATCATTCCAAAGTTTCCTTGACCTTAAGCATGTGCATTTTTAGTATTTTTAGATCACAAGACATTCTTTTTACTTTAGTTTATTATGATTCAATTACATTTAATTAATTTATTTTTACTTGTTAATTCCTTTGTGTTTAATTTTTGTCACAGTGTCTATATTGTAGAAGGTCACATAGTTTTTAAATTATTACAAAAACTATACATTCACTTCAATCACATTATTAAAGATTATGTATAATACATTCACTTTACTTTAGTATATTTGTGTAATAATGTGACCTGCTTGTTACTTTTTACGATTATTACATTTACTTAAAGTTGATCATTAATTTATAATAATTTTGGTGAAAGTACTGCTTTGTGATTTGTCATGTCATCTGGCCTGAAGGGCACATCAGAATGAGAATAGTCTTATAAAACAAACTGCAGTCCGTAAAATTTGGATGTTTAAGTAGTTTGGGACCCAATTCATTTGTGCTTTTATCAAGTTGTTCTCTTTGAAAAGCAGTTTCAGTACTTTTAGTTGAAGTATTATTATTTCACCAAAGAAAGAATGCTTTTACCTGAATCAGGCCAATGACTAGAAAATGAGGTCCTCTAAACACCCCAAAGCACTGACTTTGTCTCAGTCTAAAACCAAAGTACAATGATATGTTTTGACTGCACACAGTTTGTAAGACCTGTAATATACAGAACCTTACATTATCAGCAGTGATTCATTCTTGGGAGAAATGGCCTGCTGCACCACTCTTTAAAAAAACACTTTGAGTAACTTTTAATTTAAACATTTACAATTTAAAAGCCTCCCCTCATATGCAACAACACAAGCCCATATTATCAGGGAGGCACACTCAAACAAACACAACAGCCACATACAAAAAGCAATGACTGATCTGCACACCTGTCACTCTATCTACACTCTCTTTTTCCACCACAATGATGACTGATTTCAGTAGCTGTCCTCCAGCGTGTTGCCCAGAGATGTGTTTCAAAAGAGATCACGCTTTGCACCTTCAGCTTGGCCTCTTTTCACGCTTCGTAATGGTCAGACTGGAGGGTCACACGCTTTCCCTGAACAGTCTCTTCGGTCATGGCCGCCAGTGTGGAGCTGGATAACGGATTACAGCACGACGGTCACAGGAGCTCAAGTTTCAAAGCTCGACTAGGCTGATAGACGAGCGGAGGCAGTTGTCCCACAGACTGGGAGCCTTCCATCAAAGCGGTGCCTGAGAGGAAAGAGTAAGGCCCTCACTTCCTGGGCCTTTCACCTCTGCCTACATGTCAGCCTCTGCTGGTCTACATGCGGCATGTGGGTGATGATCATGAGCAACCTTAGAGCAGAAGCTGCACACTGGGCACAAGCAAACACACATCTCCACACATCATAGCTGCCTCACTAATGCATCTATTTACCAAATAATATGGTGCATTTGACAAACTTGTCCCATGCACTCCATGCACTTCTAACCCTAGAAACAACAACAACAATGAAACCACCGACTAGCTGAAATAGGTTTGTATACTTTATTTGTTTTTGTATATGACTTCAGAACATGGTTATGTAGAATCAAATAGCAGGAATATATACACCATATATATATATTATATATTATATATATATATATTATATATATATATATATATATATATATATATATATATATATATATATATATATATATATATATATATATATATAAAAAAAAAAAAAAACATTACATGATAGGAAATGGAAACGATGGATATATGACTGGCTAGGATGATATTTATTTATACTCCTTATTGGTTATGAGGTAACAGTTGTCATTGTAGCAAATTTTATAAAGAGTTACTCTTCAACACTGAGCAACCAGCTAACATCCAAAAGCCAGTCTTGCTGTACCTTTAGTGAAATTTGATTCTTTCTCTTTTGGTTCTCACAAACACACACACACACACACACACACACACACACACACACACACACACACGAATACAATACACAAAAAAATCACAATATTCAAACAAATGATTGTGTTATTACTGTGTTATTACTGAATGAAAAATCAATGGGATGATCAGTTATTCATGACAGTGGTACTCATTTTGAGGAATTATTGAAATGAATAGTCTTCCCAATAATGCTTTGAGTGATAATTGCACTAATAAGAATTAATGTTGTGAGTGCATTTTATATTTAGGAGGTGTGTGATAACTCACAAAATACAAAAGACATGACTTTCTATTGATAGCTGAGTAACCAGATAACTTGAGTCCTGCCTTTCTCTCCACTTCCATAATTTCAAAGAACCAGGCACTAATAAAACCTTACTGTTTCCCTCAAATATCTACTCTACAGATTTTTTGTGGTCTCCGGGTCCTTGTTTACCAGGGGACCACATGAGGCAGGCAATAATTCAACTCAGGAAGGAGAATTGCAGGGACTGAAGCAATCAATTAAAAAAATATAGAGAACTTCAAAAATTTAAGTATCTTCTTGATATATGTTCACAATGTGAATTAAGAAAAAAATTATAACTGCAGAGTTGTTATAACTTTCCAGTTAAAATATGATGGTGTTATATTTTTTACGTTTACAAATGTTTGTGGATATTACTTCTAATTAATGCATTCAGCTGCTTAAAGTTGCACCATGTTGACACAAATGTGCAAATGCACACATAATGCTTGGTGTCCCCAGCAATGAGTTATGGAGCAGTTGAACTGTATTTTCTGAAATGATGGCACTCAGGGATAAGTCGGAAAAGTGGGGTGGTCATCATCGAAAGTCCTGACCTCACTAATGCTCTTGTCACTGAATGAAACCAAAATCTAGAAGAAAGCCTGCTCTGGACAATGGAGACAGATACACTGATAAAAGCAGGAAACACGCTTTTTAACATGCTTGCAAGAAACTATAAACGAGCAGGTGTCCAAATACTTTTCGTCATGTGGTATAAATGCTTGTTATGCAGAACAACACTTTGAGTAACCAAAACGGAGACTTGTTGATCATTAAATAAACAACTTCTACGTCAGTGTGTCAGAAGTAAAATTAGAACAGAATAAAATTAAGGCCTATATTTAGAAAACCTCTATGCCTTTCTACCAATTCTATCTTCTTTGTAAATTTTACTTTCATCACTCAATTTCATGACTGATTGTAATGGAAGATCTACACTTGCAGCCCCCACCAGCATGTGACCCTCCTAGCAGCCAAGAGGACAACAGGTCTGCCCTGTGTATTTATAGCATATGTTACTCATCTATGACAGAGAAATCCTGAGACATTAAACCACTTTCTGCTGAAAAATGAATCCCCCTCCTTAATAATATTGTATTAAAATACAGTATATACTTTTACCTCTTGTAATGTATCCAATATAATATTGTTATAACATAATTTATGGAATGAAAAAAAGATTGAGTGTGTCAATCAAATTCAAGGGTTTATTCTATTTTAGTGAATTATATTGTCAGATATATATGATGTAGAAACTCTGTTCCATACAGACATGAAATGTACAAGACATTTGCACTTTTGTTTACATGTTAACGTGTCAAAACTAGATAGATTGAGTATGCATCATGCGAGTTAAATGCATTTCCTTTTGTACACGTGTGCGCTTTTACATTTGTACCAGTTAATGTTGGGGTGGGGGGTGGTGTGGGGGGTGGGGGTTAGGTGGTTTGAACCAAACACCAACTCCCAGGTCTCAGCTATGAGTGCACTGTTTGTCCATTGATAGTTGAGTGATGGTTCAGGTAACTTGAGCCCTGCCCCTCCCTCCACCTCCATCATTTCAATGTAACAGGCACTGATAAAACCCTGGATGTTCCCTCAAACATTTCAGGAAATGAAAGTTTGAAACATGATCCTGCTGCACCAACACCGTTTTCTCTCAGCCCAAAAACCCACCCACCCACCCCCACCCCACGCCTACACTGAAACAAAAGCAACTCTAGCAAACTAGCACAGAATCTGATTAAGGAAGAAGAAAAAGAAAAATGAAGACAAAAATGTGCTCACCTCTAAACAACTGACATATTTCATGAATTTTTTGTTCTATTTTTGAGCAGAATACCTTATCTCATGAAAAACAGTAATCCTTTATTTCAAATTATTAGAATATTATTATTATTTCAAATTGAAAATTTTTGAAATTTTTTACTCAAATAGCATAAAAACTATGTATAGTTCAGCACACGTCCACAGTCATGGGCAAAACTGCTGACTTGACAGTTATCCAGATGAAGATTGACACACTCCATAAGAATGTCATTGTTGACTGATCTTCAGAGTGTTTCATTGAAGCATATTAATGGAAGGTTGCTTGGAAGGAGGGATGACCATAGGCATGAGAAGATTGTAAAAAAAAAAGTTCAAAAAATCCAGAGAGCTTCACATGGAGTGAAATGAGGCTAGTGTCAAAGATCCAGACGCATCAGGTAAGGAGCTACAACTGCCACATGCCTAATATCAAGCCACTCATGAATCAGGAACATCAGAAGCATCTTAAAGAAGAAAACAAAGAAAGTATTTAAAGACTACGAAGCTTGCTGCTGGGAATGTTCCCTACTGACGTACCATAACTTTCACTAAAAGTCTTTTTCTGCAGCCATGTTTTTGTGCCAGATAATTAACTTTTATGTAACAAAAGTTAATACTTTATCTTCAAGGGTGACATAATGATGACATTATGATGAATTTACTTTGTACCTCTGTTCAAGTACAGGTTTGCACAGACTGTATGGTTTAGGGCGTCATGTCATCTGCTTAAATAAAACATATTATAGAATATTAATATCAATTTAGAGTATTAATTTTGAGAATATTAATAAACCAGTATATTAATTTGTTTTTGTACAATATTAGAGGGGGTGGGGGTGGATAAGAGTAACTTAGTAGTATTAGAATCCTATGAGATTAGAGTGCTCAGATGACTTTGACTGAGGCATCAGACCTTAATTGGCCTGTTAGCATTACACAGTCTTCATTAGAAAAGGCAAGGTGATACAAATTTCAAAGCTTTATGGATA
The DNA here is from genome assembly GCA_034509495.1 of Acestrorhynchus altus. NCBI lineage: Eukaryota > Metazoa > Chordata > Actinopteri > Characiformes > Acestrorhynchidae > Acestrorhynchus > Acestrorhynchus altus. The sequence continues at coordinate 43,646,918 of CM067503.1, read as the reverse complement.
CACAGACTCCCAAAAACAGTAGCAATGGCGTCTTCTGAGCAATTGTCTAGTACTCTGAAAATTAAAATGGAAGACCAAGACATTTGCTCATAGGATTGTTAGAAAGGCAAATCAGAACAACCACTTGACTGCAAAAGACCTCCAGGAAGATTTAGACTCAGACTCAGGAGTGGTACATTGTTCAACTGTTCAGTGACACCTGCACAAATTATGGTATTGACCATAAAATTGAACATCAAATGTTTGCAAAAGAACCCCTAAACAAGCCTGATGCATTATGGAAACAAAACTTATATTATAAAAATAATATCACAATAGAACTCTTTGGCTGCAATGATCAAATGTATGTTCAGGAAAAATGGGCACAGAATTTCATGAAAAGAACACCTCTCCAACCATCAATTATGCTTTGGGATTGGATTGCAGTCAATGGCACAGGGAACGTTTCACAGGTAGAGGGAAGTATGGATGGCTTCTACAAATGGATAATCGTCCTAAACACATTTTATAATCCACAACAGATTACCTACAAATGTGCAAGATAAAGGTTTTACCATGGCCCTCATAGTCTGATCCAAACATCACTGAAAATCTGTGGATCCATGGAAGGACTGCAAGGCCGTTGGAAAGAACAAGAGATGAACGTCTGGTGACAAAAAATATGTTTACAAGGTGTGATACTTGCTAAATGGGGAGTATGCAGTGCACTTTCCAATTTGATTTTATGAAAATGTAAAAAATGAAGATAGAAAAATTTGTTTAGCTTAAAACACAAAGGGAATGTGTCATCATTCACTTTATGTTTTTCGGGGATCATTATATCTTCAACTTGCTTAACCATTCACAGAAACAGTGATTTTGACCTGGGGTGCCCAAAGGTTTGCATGTCACTGTGTGAGAGTTAACCATTTTTTAATTCAATTCTGAACAAAAACGACCATTTTCACAATATTCTAATTCCCTGACAGGCACTAGTACACTAGTATATACATGCCTGCCTTTTCGGTCATACTTTGCTGTTTTGTGTAGTCTTTCAGGGCTTGACAGCAGCGTCACGCTTCATTGAAGCACATCTGGTTAAAGTGAGGTAGAGACTGGGTGAGTGACAGCACAGAATCACAGGATGAGGTGAAAAACCACACACCTTTGATGTCCATTGATTTTTTCCTAGTTGCAGCAAGTCTAAACACCTCTAGGAAACAACGGAACACATCTCTTGTCAGCCAGGGGCTCCCAGTTTTACTATGCTAATCATAGGCAGTGCAGCCCACATTCAGGAATCAGTCACTATGCAAGTTTTGTTGGGTATTTTCATGCTAATTGAATCACTGGCAGGTGTCTTTCTGGGAGCCAATCCTGTCGGATTTCAGGAGATAGTCACAAACCTTTGAGCTTCCGAAAGTTTGCTGCATTCAGATCCCTCACGGAAGGGGCTGCTTTAACTGCTTTAGCCTCGTTAGCACCCACTGCCCATCTAACGAGCCGGCAGGCCTCCATTGGTAGGCTGGGGATCATACGAACCAGGGGGGAGATTCAGCGGCTCAGCCTGCATCTGCCAGACCTCCACCAGAATTACCAGGACGCACAGGGGTTTAGCACACCCTGACCAGGATTCGGGTCACATTGCAAGTTAAGCTTCAATTTAGGATGCAGGAAAAGATTCAAATGTGATGCAAACAAGGAGGGATCATTTGCAACAAAGCTGAAGGCTATTTGAGGGACATGTGGAGGGCATAGAACTGTTTATCAAATTTATGTGATTGAGCTTGACAACAATTACTGGACCTCATACTTGTGGACTGATACTTGGAACTGTGATACATATAACTATAAATGTAGATCTGAATGGATTTTTTTATTTGTTAATAATAATAATAATAATAATAATAATAATAATAATAATAATAATAATAATAATAATAATATCATCACCATCATCATCATCATAATACCAAAGTCACTTCATATAGAGGGGACAAATAGTAAACAGAACAAAGGAGGAGAAAGTAAGTACTGACAGAAGGCAAAGACCTTGTGGTAGAGAGCTCCATAGCTTGGGAGCCATGACACCTAATGTTCTACCACCAACTGAAGTTAATCTGAATCTGAAAACCTCTGTGATCTTGCAGGAATGTAGGGGTGCAGGAGCTCAGAAAGATAGAATGGTGCCAGACCATGTAGAGATTTGTACATCAGAATGAGGATTTTAAACTGAATGTGTAGTGGGACAGGTAGGTTAATATATAGCTTTGAATGAATGTCTCGACTGGCAAAACTTCACCAGCACTTTCTGAGTTTTTACCAAGCTTTCTCATAGAGGCACAAGGATCAGGAATTAGCCACGGTGACAGCTGCAGTAACCAGAGACCAGAGTTATTTATAAGACCTCTGCTGCAATACTTCAAGTCAGCATCCTTCCTCAGACATGCTCACCAATTTACTGGTACAGTCAACGACACAAGGAATAGGTTGTTGTTGTTGTTGTTGCTGTTTCAATTAATAAGGCAGGCACATTTTCATCTCATGTCACATCTCACATTTGAAATAGAACTGTACATATGTGTACAATAATGACACGATTAGAATGTTTCAACTTATTGAAGAGGACACAAACTCTATGGTTGCACTAAAGATGCTTCAACACGTTCTGTGAACAAAGTCATAGAAGAACAATGTAGAAGAACCCTTTACAACCATATATGTAAAGAAATGTGTGTAAAAACTTTAAATTCTTACAAAAATTCAAATACTTTGTAGCAACTTTATTTTAAGAAATATATGTTTGGAGTCTGTCCAAGGTCTCTCTGTAGGCCTAAAACATCTTTAACATTGTGTTCTCAAATGTTTGTGCCTCTGTAATATGGACAGCATGAAACACAAGCTTAATGATGATGTTCTGTGCTAATGATTAATTTTGAATGTGTTGTTGTTGTTGTTGTTGTTGTTAGTTTTACACGTCCAGTGTTACTGTATTACTTAAAACACACTTTTGAGAAATAATATTATGTAACTACACTGTAAAATCTAACTGCACTCCTTAATGAACTATTTCAAGTTAACAGAAGTACAGAAAGTTGCGATCACTTAAACAATCCCATAGAAGAGGCTCACATTCAACTTTTTCACATTCAAACATTTTTTTCAACTGTGTTAGACTTACTTGAATGAATTGAGTTATATGGTGATATTTATGGTGGGCTTTATGCTTGGGCAGTGCAGTCTTGATGAGTAAAACTTATTGGCTCCAGTGTGTCTTGCCTTCCCCACTCATCCTCAGTGTAGTCATTTCACCCCAGGTTACCTTACCTATGTGTGGACTTATAAGTTATATTCCTAAGATACCACCCTCTTCTGCTGCTGAGAGTGACTCTTTGTAGTTTGAACATTCCTCTTTTTCTTGTCTTACAGTGAGTTTAACAGTGAACTCTATGCAGACTTTTGAGATTTTAAACTCAAGATTATTCAATAAGCATTGGTTAGTATAACATGAAATACCTATTCAACTTTGTTGAATGGCCATTGGTTTACATGATTTTTTAAAACAAGGTTAACTAATTACATTTTACAGTGTATAGCAGTTGTAGCATACTAACAATTGTAACAATTGCTGTACACTATATTCAAATATATTTGTTATGCACTATAAAGTATCTCAAAGTGTGTTGTTCTTGAAATATGGAAATATATTTAATAATGTAGTACATTTCTAATACACAGTGTATAGTTGTACTACACATTGTGTTTTAACAGTATTAAAAAATATGTGAAATAGTGACTTACACATATAGTAGTACTTAGTGTAAAGTGTACTTAAGTATACTTAAAGTAGCTTAATTTTAGCACAGTTAAGCACAACATAAATAATGCTTTTGTACTATTTTTATACCATTAAAATACATAAATAGTTGTTCCTTTGAAGTAAACTTTAAGTACATTGATTAAGTGCACATTAGGACTCAAGCAAAAATGGAATCATGTAAAGTTAGTTTAATAAAAAATAAAATGTGCATTTATGTATTTTGGGACTGTAGATTCTGACTGCAAGTTTTGTTATGACATTAGCAAATTTTAGCCTACCGTGCCACATGCTAAAAAAACAGCTACTTAATCAACTTTTTATTATATTACATTTAACACAAAAAATACATTCTGATAAGAGTTAAAATAATCAGCATTAAAAACTGCTAAAAACAAAAGCAGCCGCAACTGAACACAAGCAATAGTGGATTAAGTACCAATACGGCAATGAGGTCAACACTGTCTCAGGGATTTGGTCACTGCATCATTCATGTGCTGCCATACCAACCAGGTGGCCAACAGCCAGAGGCCACCCAGACTTTATCTATGCAGGTTACTGTGTGCTAAGTCATATGCAGAAAGGACCAGGGTCTTGTTACCATCATTCATTTTGCAGGCTAATGTGGACTCACTATGTACAGTGAAGGAAATAATTATTTGATCCCTTGATGATTTTGTAAATTTGCCCACTGGCAAAGACATGAACAGTCTGTAATTTTAAGGGTAGGTTAATTTTAACAGCGAGAGAAAGAATATCAAAAATAAAATCCAGGAAATCACATTGTATATTTAATACAAATTTATGTGCATTTTGCAGTATTTGATCCCCTACCAACCCTTAAGAGTTCTGACTCCTACAGACCAGTTAGATGCTCCTAATCAATTCATTACCTGCATTAAAGACAGGTGTCTTAAATTGTCACCTGTATAAAAGACTCTTGTCCACAGACTCAATTAATCAGTAAGCCTCTAACCAAAGAACTTTCTAAGGATGCCAGGGACAAGATCATAGATCTGCACAAGGCTGGAATGGGCTACAAAACCATAAGTAAGACGCTGGGTGAGAAGAAGACAACTGTTGATGCAATAGTAAGAAAATTGTATGAATACAAAATCACTGTCAATCGACATCGATCTGGGGCTACATGCAAAATCTCAACTTGTGGGATATCCTTGATCATGAGGAAGGTGAGCGATCAGCCTAAAACTACATGGGGGGAACTTGTTAATGATCTCAAGGCAGCTGGGACCACAGTCACCAAGAAAACTATTGGTAACACATTATGCCGTAATGGATTAAAATCCTGCAGTGCCCGCAAGATCCCCCTGCTCAAGATGGCACATGTACAGACCTGTCTGTAGTTTACCAATGAACACTCTGAGAGTGACTGGGAGAAGGTGCTGTGGTCAGATGAGACAAAAATAGAGCTCTTTGGCATTAACTCAACTCACCGTGTTTGGAGGAAGAGAAATTCTGACTATGACCTAAAGATCACTGTCCCCACTGTCAAGCAAGGAGGTGGAAACATTATGTTTTGGGGGTTTTTCACTGCTACTCTGCACAGGACTACTTCACTGCATCAATGGAAGAATGGATGGAGCAATGTACTGTAAAATCCCTCCGCTAAGACATTAAAATGATTCATGGCTGGGCCTTCCATCATGACAATGACCCAAAACATACAGCCAAAGCAACAAACTAGCCAGTCTCCAGACCTTAGTCGCATAGAAAACCTATGGAGGGAGCTGAAGCTCCGAGTTGCCAAGCGACAGCCTCAAAATATGATTTAGAGATGATCTGCATAGAGGAGTGGACCAGAATTCCTCGTGACATGTGTGCAAACCTTATCATCAGCTACAAAAAACATCTGACTGCTGTGCTTGCCAGCAAGGCTGTTGCCACAAAGTCTTATTTGCCAGAGGGATCAAATACTTATTTCTCTCTGCAAAATGCAAATAAATGTATATAATTTATAAAATGTGATTTTCTGGAATTCTTTTTTTTTCACTGTTAAAATTAACCTACCCTTAAAATTACAGACTGTTCATGTCTTTGCCAGTGGGCAAACTTACAAAATCAGCAAGGGATCAAATAATTATTTCTTTCACTGTATATGTAATTGTGTGTCTCCAAATAAAAGTACATAGGATATAAGCAGAACATCAAATATGGATTGACAGAAATGACACATTGCATTATGCAGTTTCCTTATCAAAATGACCCCAGAGTAAAGAAAAATGTAATTCATTGTTTTAATCAAGCATAGAAGATTCATAATATCACAATTATTTAATCCAGATATTGTCTGCACCAACTATGGGTTTGTAGGTGGCTGATCAGGGACCCTTCATCAGATCCAAAAAATAAGTCTATTCTTCCATCTGCTGGTTACAAAATGTATTACAATAATGGTGTTATAATTGGATAATGTACTGCCCCCTATCCGCTAACATTGCTATGACCAGTTATACAGGTTTCCCTTAAAATAAATTCAAGATTGGATTCTTGGCAGCTGGCAATGCAGGTTCTTTTTCCTGCAAGTGGGTCTTTGCTGATTTGTACATATTTTGACTTCATACACACTCCACAACCCTTGCTTCTGAAACTTAAACGTGATTCTCAATCCTGGAATACTTCTGCCCTGCTTGCTTTAGAGTTTCCAGCACACTTGATTCAACCAGTTAACTAATTGATATTCTTTTGCTTAGATTACCTGGGTGTGTTCCAGCAGGAAAATTCTAAAACAAGCAGGACAGTAGGACCATTATGAAGAACCACTGTTCTATTGTGTACATTAAACACTGTTTTTCTCTTTAACAAGATCAGAATTAATATTTCTTACTCATGATAATAAACCAATCTGTTGGTAAAATATTCCTAGATAAACCATATCTTCATCATTAACATATTTTCTTTTATTTTCTTATTCCCAAGAATACTTTTTAAAAATGGAATAGATTTTCTTCAGTTATGTCTAGAGAAGCTTATTTCAGTGGAGTATAAAAATGTTTTATGTTTTGTTCTGCAGTCAGTTATGGATTATTGAACAGGCCTGTGGAGGCAGTGTCCAGTGCCCCAATACTTTGAATATTTATACATATAGATGAACAAACAGTCCTTGATCATCTAGAAATAACTCAATAAATGTAATTAGGTATTTTAACAGATGTTATCTGTTCCACCCGCTAGTTTCATTTTTTTTTTTTATTAACATTAAAGGCAGAGAACAGTCAGTTGAACTGTCAACTTTGATTATTTTCTGCTGCATCGAAGGTCCCAATGAGCACAGTAGAAGAAGTTTGGAACCACCAGGCCTCTTCATAGAGCTGGCAGGCCAGCGAAACTGAGTGATCATGGTAGGAGGCCTAAGTCATAGAGGTGACCAAGAACTCAAGGGTCACTCACAAAGCCCCAGCATTGTTCTGTAGAGAGAGGAGAACCTTTCAGAAGGACAAACATTTCTACAGCACTCCACCAATCAGGCATGTATGGTTGACTGGACAAGTGAAAACCACTCCTCTGTAAAAGGCACATGAGAGCCATCAGAACTCTCAGACCATAAACAAAAATATTTAACTTTTTGGACTGAATGCCAAACATCATGTCTGGAAAAAGCCTGGCACTGCCCATTACATAGCCAATACCATTACTACAGTGAAACATGGTGCAACTGGGAGACTAGTCAGGGTTGAGGGAAAGATGATTGCAGCAATGTACAGAGACATCCTTGATGATAACGTGCTCCAGAATGCTCTGGACTTCAGACTGGGATGACGGGTTATCGTCCAACAGGACAACAACCCTAAGCACACAGCCAAGATAAAAAAGGAGTGCCTTTGGGACAACTCTGTGAATGTCCTTGAGTGGCACAGACAGAGCCCAGACTTGAACCCAATTGAACATCTGTGGAGATATCTAAAAATGGCTTATAATTGCTGCCAAAGATGCTTCAACAAAATATTGAGCAAAGTAGTTAATACTTATGTACCATTTAAGCTAGACAATAGTAATTACTTGTAACTTTGTAGTAATGCATTCACTCTCAGTGTAAACTTAACCTAATAAAATATTATGTTATCTTTCACTACTGTCACCAGATATTTTCTAAAGTAATTCTAGAACAATTGAAAATTAGTACTTACTAAAATGTGCAACAGGAGCTGTGCTGTGCTGAGCTGTGAAATGGTAAATGCATGTGGGCCGTGCTTGACCCATGTGTGTAGAAATATACAAAAGTTGTCAAGAAGAAAAGGAAACCATAAATAGACACTTACTGCATAAATGGAATAGAAAATGATTCAAAGATTAAAATGATTTCAAAGATATATCACAGAAACACCCAGCCATACATTCATACAAGTCATTTTTGAGCCATGTCGCGCTTTAGGGCTCATTGGGTTCAAGGGTTAAATGACAATTTTGCGTATTAGTGATGCAGGGTTTTTATTCAAAAAGTATGAATGGAAAAAAATAATAAATAAGCATTTATAATAATCAAAACAAGTTAATAGGGAGTACCTTGAATATTGAACGATTAAGTTAATTTATTGCAAAGATATGGAAAATGAAAACTCCACCGGGTCACTTTAAATCCATATTGGGCATCAAAGGGTTAAATGACCAGCGTCTTTTGTCTGCTGCATAATCTGTTAGATTTTGTTGTTTTAAATGTGTCCAACAGAGGGTGCTCTTTGCTAACAAAGATGTGCACTCTTCCGCGCGAGCGCACTAGACTCTCGGGCATCCCTTGCCCAGGGGTTTTAGACTTACACAGTCTGAAAAGGACATATATGAGTAGCAGATTTATAACACCTTATAACACCCAATAAAGTGCTAACATAATAAATAGAATGATTAGATCACCATGATTTATATATATATATATATATATATATATATATATATATATATATATATATATATATATGTTTCTGTATATATATATATATATATATATATATATATATATATATATATATATATATATATATATATTCATATATTCAACTACAATCAAAATATAATGACATTAAATGCATAATGACGTGCATATTTAAAGCATCTACTGCTTTTATTTTTATTTTATATTATTAATGCATCGTGTACCCTCATGCGGGATTAACCATTAATATAACCTAACCTAAATTTACCTTCATCTCCCACCAAACCCACCAATGAACAAACTAATGCTAAAACATCACAGCTCACAGATGTTCCTGTTTGTTTGCAAACTGCATTCAACGGGTAAACATAAGCAAACCACCAGGACCCACTATGATCTCCACACAAAGGGAGATTCAAGTAAGGAAAGTATCCATGATCTGTTCAGCTCACTGCCTGATCAGACTCAGATGCCTCTGATCACGTTTTCCTTCATGTTGTCAACATTTATTTTTTGTGGAACCAATTATCTCATAGACAATTCTGTAAACCCCAGGTTATCATCAGTGTATGGATTGGTGGACTTCTGATTGTATCTTAACAGCTTTGTTGTTCTAGACTAATTAGCTTTATTATTCAAATATACATTTTAAATATACAGTTTTTTGAGGTTAAACGTCTTCCAGTTGTCTGAACTAAACACAAATGTGTTCTTCAGGTATTACATTAGGTTAGTGCACTCGAACCTCGAGTGCACCTCGAACGTGTTTCAGGCAGCTGACCATATTTGTAATCGTGTAGATGTTGTTTTAACGATGTTTTAGGTATTCATATAAGAAGCAACTAAATTGGGCAATTAAAGATATATGTATGTAAAGCAATTCAGCTCTCCTCGTTTCAATGAGTTGAAAAACAAAACAAACAAAAAAACAACAACAACAAGATGGCTTAAGTTTATATGATGAAAATGACAATATCCTTAGAGCACCCCTGTTAATGAAATGTTAGAAACTGGGGAAATGGTGCATAAATGAGCTGATATTTATTAGAAAGTGTTAAATGTGAGTCAACCATGCCTTTGCTTTCATGCAAAACCCCTGTATTTCAGTTTGTTCTCCTTTTTTGAAAACATCACTTGTAATAAAATGTTTTTTCATTGATTTCAATTGAAAGCTAGGACGTTTGATGCATGGCAACGATGGCACACATGAATGTAAACATTATAGTGAAAAGTCGCATTGCGACAAATCACACCTCCAGTACTTCTTGGATCTTGATCCCAAGGCTGACAGAAAAAAATCTTGTCACCTTGTTACAGGATATATGATACATGGGTAGATGGATAATTGGGTAGCTTAAGAACAAGCTGTGCTACTAGTCATTTGTGAATTTTTGTGTCACTATAAATGTGTTGTGTAAATAACACTATGATGCACAAAACATAACAAATGCATGCAAATAAATTCGTCATTAGAATGTGAATTGGACTCTTGCAGTACAGATCAGACCCAGCAGTCTCAGCCTGACACGACCAGGCTCGCAACAAAGAAATGACTGTGCTGGATTCGTAAACACGAGGTCCACATAGCGTAGACTCATGCTCAATATAACCCACTCTCATCTGAAATACTCCAACTTATAGAAGTGCCGTACAATGACAAAAAAAGCACCAAAACCTGTTTACCAAACCTCTCAGTGAATGCTGACCTTCAAACAGCCTATGCGTTTTATTCTACACTGAACTGCTGTAGTGAGCTGATGAACATTAATTTTTTTGATGTATGGTCCAAGCAGTGTGGTGGGAATGCCAGTTTGTCGGACTTCACAAAAATTCCATGTCTTTGTCTTTCCTTTCAATTTAGGTTTCAGCAAAAACAGGAGTAAACTGGATTTGCGGATATAGATATATGATATGAAATGAGACTACATTTTTTATTCTTGAAAAGAAATGGCACTATGTATAGCCTTCTGAAAAATGTTTGGGCAAACTTGGCTGATCATAAATAGTAAACACGATCTCTGTAATGAAACATAAACAGGACATTTTCATCAGAAACGATTGTATATTTAGCCTTTTATTACATAAAAACAATAAAATCATCACTGAGGCCTGAATCTTAATACCCTAAACACTGCAAAAGCACCGATGTTTTTACAGGCTTCAGTATTTCATTAGTATGTCAAGCTGGAGTTTTTAACTCATTAAATTTCTAAGCTTCATAAATTCTCTAACTCTCCAAACTTTGTACAAACAACTGTCCTGAACCAACTCAAACATAATGGATGATTATGCTCTAACAAAACCAAAGTATTCTCACCTTGTGTTTTCTACAGTGAAGGCAGTTATTAAGAAACGACTGTTGGTGTGGAGCTATTAAGGTCAGAATGAGATTTGGAAGACCAGGCAAAACGCTGAGAGTATATGCTGGTAGGACAGGCAAATCAAAACTGACACTACCAAGAAGATGCATAATCCCACTATCCCAGTAAACTTTGTGGAACAGACCAGGAAAAGGAACTGTATTATATGAAAAATACACCTTACTGTGAAGTAGGAGATTAGATCTATATTATTTTGGGGGAACTGAAAGAAGTTTAGCTACTTCAGAGAAAGTGATTGCAAGTAGTGTGTTCCAAAGTCTTGAGTTTGGAAGGTGTCCAAAAAGGCCATGTTGATGATCTGTAACTTTATGTTAAACAAAATTCGCTCCCTGTCACTCCAAAACATTATATCTTACATTTTGCTTATTTATATATTTGCTCATTTATTTAGACCGACAGTTTATATTGCGTCAAAACAATGAACAGTTCAACAGAAATGCACTGACCAACATTCAAAGTTAAGGTGTTTTCTTTCTGTAAATTTCTGTAAATTTTTGGTGAGGCAGTGATTATATGCATATAGAACAAATTACTAGTCATTATCACAATTATTACCAGCAGTAGTAGTGCAGGTAATAGTGCTGTTTCAAATAGCAACCGTTAGCCAGGTACACTAGGTTTTAGAAGAATATTGTGGGTTCCCTCCTCCTAATCCCCCGCAGAACTTCGAGGGGCTTTGCTTTTGTTCTCTTTGGGCTCGAGAGCCCGTCATTACCGCTGATTAGGGCTGAACAGTTTGACAACCTTATTGACTGCCAGAAACACTCTTTTCAGCTAACTTCTCCTCTTTTGTCCGAGCACAAATTCAATGAGCTTCTCTCTGCCTTCGCCTGCTTCCACTGTTCATGCATTTGTGTGGCAGTGACCATTAGTTTGCCACTTATATGGTTCAAATGCCTCAAGCGTCCAGCTTGCCTCCCATTCCAGTAACACATATGACATAAATAAGCTCTTTCTGTGGGTTGGGACTTAAGTCAGAGAAAAATATACCTGCATTTTGAATATAGTATAAAGAAGGATCTGCTGTCTTAACCTAAAAATGTAAAGATATGCTTGCATCATTTGCACATCTCGCATGTAGACTACACGGCCTGCTTTGTGGGTCGATTCTGTCTGGCTGTTTGAGTCTATATTTCACCAGCCCTCTGTTGCAATGGGAAATTTATAGTTTGGAAAATGACACGCTTCCTGGTGCACTGTGGCGGAAAATGCATGAATGCACAACAGTCAAATGTAACGTTTATAATATAAGATGTTGCTGACAAATATTGCACCATATTTTAAATAACTGCATTTGTAGTGACGTGCAGAAAATTATTTTCCCAATTCGAATTAAATTGTTGAGGGTTTTTTCTTCTTCACACTTATAAAATACAATTCTGTAATGCATTAAGCAAATGTGCATAGCCAAAAATAACACACCGGGAACGATTTCCCATAAAAGTGTGAGGGTTGGGGGATTTCTGAAGCTTTTTGTATCCAGTCTGCTCGTTTTGAAAGCGAGGCGCTCCGCCCTTTCGTTGACCTTCTCCTGTCAGAGAGCATTAGGGAGCGCGAAGCCAATAACAGTGCAGTTAACGCGAGCGGACACGCAGGAAACGATCACGTTAACCACGCCGCTACAGTCTACATTCACCCATTAACGCCATCCACCTTATAAATGTAAACTCCAGTTTAACGACGCCAAGGCGTTTTGGCTGTTGAATAGAAAAACGTGTTGGATAGAAGATTACCAACATGCACATCACATGCACGCATTCCAGTTTCCATTTTTGATGCTGAAACTAGTTGTCATGAGTTGTTTCCAGTTTGTACATGTTGGACTAATTAAGGTCAGGGCAGGCAAATAAATAAAGCACCACAGATAACTTACTACACTTAAAGAAGGTCCTCTAATATTTTAGAGCATTATCACATATAATAATAATGTTATAATAATAATAATAATAATAATAATAATAATAATAATAATAATAATAATAATAATAATAATAATAATGCATATTTGAAATATTAACGAGAATAAGTCTTTGATCATCAACATTTTATTAACTTAAAAGTCCTTCATTCATTGAAACAAACGTCCACTACTCTGCGCACTCTAGTAAAAGTCCATCGATATACATCAAAATGATCGAACTTGAAATGAGCAAGCAAATCAAATGTTTCTATAAGAGCAACGATTTTAATACGTAAACATCTTAGAAAACGTGATAAAATGGTAAAATGTCGATTCAACATGGAGCCATGTTCATAGTAAACCAAAAAAAAGTGGGTGTTTTCGTTTTGTTTGTCCTGTTTCCTTGAGGCATCCGATTTTGCTTCACACAAAAAGTAATTTGGACACGAACATAATCTATTTATCTGTCTAGATATCTTGATCTTTCACTTTATCTCCCTATCTTTCTATTTCCACCCCAAAGTTACCATCTCTTCGAGTGTTGGTTATGAAAAAAGATAAATACATTTTAAAGATAGAGCATTCCGTCCATTCCTGGCTGGTTTGACAGCCAGCAAATAATTACAAAAAATAGAAGGAAAAAAAAAAGAAAAAGAAAAAAAGAAAACACGGCCTTTATACGTTAAGGCAGGCACTGATGTGCTTGTTCATCTTGGTGATTGTCTGTCTCGGGTTCCATCGTCCTCTCCCAGTCTCCCCAGGTCTCTGCGACGAGACTACGTTAGATGTCACATTCGCTGTCACTCGATGTGATGGAGATGGCTGAAGCAGCAGCTTTGCTCGACAGGCTGGCTTCTGGACTCGACGCGCTTCCCAGTCGGTCCACGGCGCCCTCCTCGCCAGGAACCGAGCCGTTGGACAGCACCTGTTGTTGTAGTCTTTGGGGTGGAGGTGGAGGTGGTGATGGTGGTAATAGGAAAGAAGGAGGGGTAACAAAATCTGTCAGTACACCTGAGAGATCTAAGACACCAATTTGCAAACCATAACACAAGTGTCTTTAAAGGGCAAAACTTAAAAGTACTGATTTTCAGAGACTGTGAGATGCTGACTGCCAGCATGCAAACGAGGGTGAATAACGGGATGTGATGCACGGTGCTATGAGCCTTCGTCATAAGCCAAATGCCCCGGAAGGACACAGTGTGTGAGAAAATCAGCAACGACCAGCTCATGTGCTTCATCCCCCATTTTCTGCTTTTGCATGCACAACAATGTCCCCTGTTGACATTTCACTGGCACACACCATCATTGGTCCATGCACCAACACTAGTCAACAGCGTTTAGTTGTTCTACACGTTTGTGTCTAGTCTTTTGTGTGTGTGTGTGTGTGTGTTTCTTTGCTTCTGTGATCAGATAAGGATTCTCATTACCTGCTTTAAACCAATCGAGCTATTTATTTTAGCTCCATGATAGATGACTAGATAAGATTGATTCTGAAATACAGAGAAAGCCAATGCTTAACCCCGTCGTAACATGGTCGTATAACGATCAGGCTGCACAACAAAACAAACGCTTAACCTCTCGCTAGAATTACCCTAATCCCGATGTAATCGGTCAAAGCCACAAACAGATTAGTAGCCTTCCTGATCGTCATAAAACGATTCTTTCATTTTAGGGCACTACTGTTTCATTATTTCCTAATCTGCGCATGACTGTTGTTTTATTGCCCGAACATGATGAATCGGATCAAAAGCCTGGGCCCTGGTGCACGCAAGAATGGGTCTTTGAAAACAAGACAATCTCAGTGAATCAGTACTTTCTGATGACCTTGGACTTGGACTAAAGGGGTTTATCCTTTTTGAAAATAATCTGTGCAGCCCATGCATATATGTGACAGTCTTTTGTGCTTTATAATGGCTGAGATAAATGCATTATCTTACAGTCCAATAAAACACACTGAAACGTAAATGATGGAACAGAGCAGCTGGATAACCATGAACGGTTCCTGCTTTTGGGTAACGACTGGGATGCACGAGCTATCTGCGAAAACAGCACAAAATAAAGACTGCAATTGTGTAGAAACTGAAGCGCGCACCTGTTTTTTGCGGCCGCTGCTCTGTCCCTTTGTCTTCGGTTTTTAAACCAGTTGCCCACTTGGGTGGGAGTAAGTCCCGTGGCTTGTGCGAGCTCCCTCTTTTTGCTCGGGTTCGGGTAAGGGTCCTGCAGATACCATTCTCGCAGCAAGTGCCTGGTCCTTTCTTTGAAGCAGTGCGTCTTTTGTTCGCCGTCCCAAATAGTTTTAGGCAGTGGGAACTTCTTGCGCACCCGGTACTTGTCCACCGGCCCGAGTGGGCGCCCTCGAAGCTTTTCGGCCTCCTGGTAGTGCGACTCCAACCACAGTGCCTGCAGCTTGGAGTGGGACTCTTTGGTGAACTTGTGGTTCTCCAAGATATGGTAGAGCTCGCGGAAGTTCCCGGTGTGGAAGGCCACGATGGCGCGGGCTCGCAGCACGGACTCGTTGCGGTTGAGCACCTCGCAGGCAGCGGGCGCGACGGGTAGCGACCAGAGGAAGCGGCCGAGGCGCTCGATGTCCCCGCTCTCCTCCAGCGTCTCGCATACCCCCGCTACCTGCTGGGGACTGAAATTCAGGATTGGCAACTGAAACATGAAGGCTTATGTGTGTGCTTTCTCCCCCCCTCGCGGTCTTCTCCCTTTCTCTCCCTCTCTCCCTCTCTCTCTCCCTCTCTCTCTCTCTCTCTCTCTTTCGCTCTCCCTCTCTCAGAGCCAGCAGACGAGCCAGTTAGACGGTGCTGAGGAAAGGAGGATGCCCTTCTGGCTGGCTGACGGCAGCAGCCTCGGCAGGCGATATGGGGAGCCCGAGTGAACGAGAATATAGCACAGGAACGGAGATATTTTTGAGGGGGGGTGGGGGGGCTGGGGTGGGGGGGTGAAAAAGACGTCCTGTCCTCGTCTGATTTTCTATTGGAGCTGGCAGATTGGTTGCGTAGTTTCCATGGACTCCTGTCAATCACTGTCAAGTGTGCCAATCACGCGGAACTGAGTGCAAATAGATTTCAGCACCTCCCAGATAGATCTCAGCAGGAAAAAACACAATCCGATTAGATTTTGCATCCCTTTTTCTTCTTTTTTATGCCGCCGGATTATATTTTTATACGCATCCAAAACATCCATGCAAAAGCGTCCAGTCCAGCACTCCACAGAGCAGAGTTGGGATGTGTTTTCGTGCCGTTTCATCCACACAGCAGCAGCACCAGAAGCAGAGCTCGACTGTCACATGCAGTCTTTTTCATTACGCAGCCCTACACGCATGTGAGACGACACGGCGATTGCCCTTTTGCCATTCAAAAACCGATACGCGCGTTCACGCGGTTCCTCAGCACGCGCGCCCGGCTGAAACGCAGCGACTCGGCAAAGGTTGCGAGATTAAAGCGACAGACGGGAGAGAATCCGTTCTCTCAGCCCGTTCTCGTGCGCAGATTGTCTCAGATGGACCAAGCTTGCCTATATAATAAGCACATATTCGCTCAATTACGCATTCGGAGCCAAACGAGCAGCGGGCACGGTGCGACGTGCACGCGCAAAGTCAGATTTAATAAAGCACTGTAGTGGTACAGCGGGTTCCAGCAGGGTTCCACTGATTCACTGGCAGAGCCAGTAACAATAACACACCCCCTTATACTCTGTACTGTAGAGTACTATAAAATACCTTCACTCACACAGGCCTGGTTTGGTGCTCCATATTCTGGCGCCTCTGTAATAATTCCAGCTCCAAATGCACCTGTTTTCTCTCTCTATAATAAAAGGGTCGCTGTGAGGTGTGATGGTATGTAAAAGGCAGTCCGAGAGCAGCAGCAGCAGCGGCGGCAGCAGCATCAGTGCCCGAGCTGGGGCGGTAAATAAGACGTCGGATAAATAGCGCAGATGGTTTGAAGTGTCGGGTCACATTATTTCACGGCTGGCTTCAGTGGAAAAGTTCATTCTGACGGAAAGCCCCTGATATTATTTTCACAGATCCACACAGTTCAATTGAAGTAAGCCCTTCGGGCCTTTTTTGCATGATGTATGAACTGTGGCTCCGGATATAGAGCCACCGTCTGTACGGAAAGCTGCTCGTCTTCGTGCGCCACGGGGACGAGAGCTTCACTGCGCCATGATCCACATTTTGGGCCATACTACTGTCAGAGGAGCGAGCTAAATGTTTTGGTCATTTCTGAATAATACAACCCTCCCAAATTCAACTTTCTGCAAAAAATTATATATATATATATATATATATATATATATATATATATATATATAT
>CM067503.1:43489667-43626638 GCA_034509495.1 Acestrorhynchus altus | reverse complement strand
ACACACACACACACACACACACACACACACACACACACACACACACACANACAAACACACACACACACACACACACACACACACACACACACACACACACACACACACACCCACACACACACACACACACACACACACACACACACACACACACACACACACACACACACACACAGCTTATTCCCTGTACAGAAGAACTGACTATAGAATATGACTCTCTGGAGCAGATAAACATGAAGATATTGACACCATGGACATTGAGTTATGTGGACATTAAGACCCCAAGCATTCAACTGCTCAACTGTGATCTGCAGACTGATGGTGCTCCATACAATGCTTTTTAGATGATTTGGGGCTCAGTTGGGGTTAGTGATTATCATCCATCACCCTGACACCCTGTCTAATTGTTATCACTGACTGAAATCAAATCTAAACAGCAATGCTCTAAAATTTAGTAGATAGGAGATTTCTTTCTTCATTTTCCAAAATATGTCACCTACTAAACGGATTTGTTCTGTAAACATAGATGTATAGTCCACAGGGGTTTGTTCAAATCTGTTTTGTCATAATGATGCAGAACTATATAAACAAATGTCAAAGCTTCATGTTTGTTCATTTTTTTCTTTCCCATCTCTTTTCTGTACCAGACAGAAAAAAGATATTTGCTGTGGATCATGGATTCCCACGGTGTGGGGTCACAGCACACCCCAGGGTGGCTAGAAGAGTGGAGGGAGGAGGGGGCATGTGCAGGCACAGGGCTAGTGGGTGAGGGGCCATTAACTGTCCCAGATTCTCCTAGATCAGCAGAGCAGCCAACAAGCATGTTTGCAAGCCACCGCTGTACTTCCTCTGTTCAGTGAAGATTCCGCCAACTGCCAACAACCTGAATGAGTATCAATCTATTATTCTTTCATTTCAGCTATTGTGAACTGGCCAGTCCATAATATCAAATCAGGGACTATCAGAAGGGCTTCATATCTATCACCAATTCTTGGCACTTGCTGGTCAAATTCAGGATTAAATGGTTCAAAAGCAGGTTGTATTAGTCCTCTAAACCAGCACAGCTGAATTTGTTGCAACAGAGCAGATTAAACCAACACCAGGGACATTTCACTTTTAGCTGTAGATTTTTGGCTTGGGATTTGTAGGAATCAGACACTGCCAGTTCATGCTGTATGTTGTCAGTGGCCATCAAGCTGACTGGATTAACTTGTAATTAAGGTATCATGCCAGCAGTCATATTAACAACATTTATGATGGTCTTGATGTGCACTGGGTAAGCTGTAAATGGGCATTTATAGTGACAAAAATCCCAGAGTCATCTGTACTGTGAGGATGATGATGATGGAGATAAGTCTGGCACTCTGGATGCTGTCATCCAGCTACATAAGACCCTTACTCTCAGCCTGGTGATGCCCTATAATCTACAGATTTGCAGTAACAGAGAACACCTCTTATCCACAGGCCAGGGCACACACACAACATGTTATCACATATGTACCTATGCATTCATACATTGACTGTGTGGAATGACTGACATGGGTTCATGTTAAGTGACTCCAAAACATTTTATAGTCCAAGATCCTCTCAGGCATTAAAACTCCTTCTTTGCACCCTCTATAGCTCTGTACACACAAACACTGCTGTAGTGATGCTTTTGACACTTAATCTTGTATAATCAACCCCTCGTAATATCACAAATTATTTGTATATCAGCTCACATGCACATTTTGCTGTTGCACAGCCATATTAATGCCTAAATTGTGTGCTTTGCCAAGGAAGATCTGTGGACAACACTATCCAGATATCTGCCAGTGGATTTTGATTAAACATATTGCTGTTCTTAGTTGTTTCTATGATACATATTAAATGAACTAAAGCAGTGGCACTGTGGTGTTTCCTCTATCTCAGAGATGAACCTGCTTAATTACAATGAAATTAATCTAAGGTCTGTTTTTGTTTTTATTTATTTTTATTTTTTAAATGCTACCCAAATGATATTGTACATACCTTATAATTCCTAAAGATACTGCAATTTGTGTTGAGACACGTTCTTTCAAATTTATATTACAAAAAAAAGAAAGATTGCTTTCAAGCACAGTTACTGTGTCTATCCTGTGTTTCCCTTTTGCACATGAGCACTATGTGTAACCTTTAGATAAACACACATACACACACACACACACACACACACACACACACACACGCGCACACAAAGCCTGAAGGTGAGAGTGAGTTTACTCTCAATTCGAAGAGCAGCAGAAGGCCAAAGGGTAAGAGGGTGGGTTGGGTTGGGGAGGCTGGTCTGGTCTGGGCAATTTGCTTGTAATGAATACATAACCATATTTAGAGTAGGCCACCCCTGGCTAATAGGCTTATTGAGAACAAATTGAAATCAGCTCAGTAGGCACGGTCACAGATTGACTTGTTTTGCTGGAGGGTAAAGGCCCAGCCATCTTCATCATCATCATCACAACCTGTTCTCTACATGTAGTTCCCTATGTGACGGCGACAGGAATGACAACTAAGTTTGTCATAGAGGTACAAATAACAAAAGCGATAAATGTACACTGGGGTTTCACTGACCTAAAGCCTGTCAGAATGTGTGGACTAGGCCATGTGCCCACATTTTCACTCCTATGTCTTTCTGTCAATATTGTTGGTGGTGTTTTTTATTCTGTCCTAAATTACAATTACTTACTGGCAGCAATGAACTAGTAAGTTGCTGTAGTACATTTCACGGTATGCATTATTATATATATTATTACAGAAAAAAATCACATATATATATATATATATATATATACTACACTTAACTGTTGAAAAAAATAATCCTGTATAAATAGTTAATTCTGGCAATGTTATGAACGCAGTGTGTGGTTCTAGTATCCTTCTCTCCCAGTGCAGTGTAACAATAGCTACGTAGATGCTTGATAGCAAAGCTAAAAAAAAAAACATCAGGTTCCACTTCATCATTACAATCTACTATAAATTAAATCACTATAACTTTCAATGCCACTTATCATGCTTGGTAATAGTTTACTACCTCCACACAGACAGTTAAATAAGCAGATCAGCAAGTTATAGCTCCTCATTGTGACTGTTATGCAGGATATAAATAGTTCTTCTGTCTGCCAGACAAAAACTAATTTCTTTTATAATGCAAAGTGTAACATTAACAAAGATGAATTATAGCTTAAATTGCTGTTAAAAATCCCCACTCAAAATGAGTTTATTGTGATTCACAATAGAAATAGGTTTCATGCAGAATCACTGATTTTTCACCCTGATGCCTTACTGGTCTCAGGTGCCATGCTGTATATACAGAAGGTCCAACAGAAATTGTTCATTATACAGTAGTAATGCTGTGTAAATTACAGACATGTGTTACAGTGTACAGACCAAGAGAGGATTGACTGATAGTAAGATGTCAAATGTACTGCAGATTTATTAGTAAATATTAATTGATCAATAAAATTGATGACACTGTTGCTAAAATATATATTGCATTAAACGAATTCTCATATTTAGTCTCATATGGCTTATATTAAACCCTTTTAACAGTGATATCTAAATCCACAGCCGCAGTGAAAATGTTGCTGTGATTCAAGTTCTGGTTTGTACTGTCATGCATCATCAGCCACAAAATAGGAATCACTCATCACAAGTTAGTATTTCTCCTCCCATCCAGTGAAAACACTCAGATAGTGCAGTAAACGGTGAGAAATGTCCAATGGTCGTCTTATTGACACCAGCTTCTAGTTAGGGTGGCAGACCTGTATGTTGAACCTCGAGGAACCTAAGGTGAAGAGCACCAGCCTAGTGGCCATTTGCTCCACTACAACTAAACTAACTTAAATACACACACGTCGTTCTTCTTTCAGAACGACATATCTTTAATACTTATCTTCAGGTCGGGTTAATGTATACATAACAGTATTGCATGTTGCCTTGTAAAGTTAAGCGCACTATTAATTTAATTAACTAACGACGTTAAGTGTTATAGTGCTATAGGCAGATGAAGCTGCCGCAGCAATCTGACTTAAGTTAATGCAAGTGTGTGTGCAGTTTGTGTCCTCACAAACTGTTGCCAATAAAGTCACCTGATTCACAAAAAAAAAGAGAAAAAGTGACAATGAAATAGTGACGATGCTGCTTTCGAACAGACAGGTTTTTAAGCCCAATATTTAAAAAAAAAAGTATTTATAATATTTATGTAATAACTGCACACATCAAATAAACAGAACAATTACTCCAATTATAACATTCTAATAAACCAGATCATATTTATACTTTGCTGTTATGATTGTATTTAGTAAAGTATTCAATTTTTTATTCAGCAGCAGTGCATCAGTTAGATGAAAACGAAAGACAAAGAGAGAAAAACTGAAATGAAAATTTTCATTTAATGGGGCATTTTGGGAGAGTTTTAATCACATTTTTCGTCTTGCTTTAAATTGTGCAGTAGTTACTCTTCATGGTTATTGAAATATTTTTATTTCAGCATTAGATTAAGAAGCTGAAGAATGAGAAGTGAAATGCATCTTCTTGAAAACACAAACTAGTTATGTTTACTGTTAACCTTTGACTGATGAATAATGGTTTAGTGGTTCACTGCAGTTACAGAGATCCAGAGTTAGTATGGAATCGAAAACAGCCAAAACAGACCTTGAATGGAGCAGAAGCAACAGCGCCTCTCTAAGGTCACAGCACACACCTATCTCCAATTCCAATTACTTTGGATAACTTTCTTTAATGATCAACAATTATGTGATTAAATGGTATTTAAATATGTAATTTGTAAATAGTATATATATATATATATATGAAGTAAATTCTGAGGAGAGTTTTCCACTTTCACTGAAATACAACAATCATGAAAGAAAGCACATATTCTCACCTAGTATTGGAAAAGGCAGAGTGATTTATTGTATCAATTTATTATTTAGAATTTATTATAGAAGCAGTGAAGGACATGCAGTATATCTGCTTTAAGCATAGAAACATGGTAAGCTTTGTGCACTGAAGGTTACCACCCCACAGTCATGGACATTGATGAATGTTGCTTCTTACATATAGGGTCAGTACACTTGTTTAAAATAAAATAAACATAAAAGCATATTTGAATTTGAATTCATTTATTTTTTCCTGCATTTAGAAAAAAAAATATGGGAGCAAAATGGAATTGTGGGAAGGTTGGTGTAAGCATATGAGTAAACTATCAAGTTTGAACTCTACATAACATCTAAACATAGTACCTCTTCTAATTCTATGATGTCCACAGAGTTAGGCAAAGTATAAGTTAAAAATTAACAGTACTTTACAGAGTATAAAATAAAATGTAACAGCTTTGAATCAGACATTCAGGTTCTACCCAGCTGCTCAGGAATAATTTTCATGTGACTTTACAAGTGACTTTCAAGTGACTGTTGTCTGTAAAATCTCTGAACAAAGCTCAAAAAAGCAACACCACCACTGCAAAGATCTTATGGACATGTCCTGTTAACCTTATTGATGCTCAAGTCCAGAATCCAAATTATTAAAGGGAATATGATGTGAAAAGTATAATAAAATAAAAAGTATTATACAATCATGTGGAAAAAACACATTTAAACATATGTTAGAAATTAAAAATATATTTTACATGCCATTGTGTTAGAAACGACTCTATAAATCCGCGGTCTATTTCCAACTTACATAGTTGGAATGATGCAGTTGCCCAGTTTTGTTTCCCAAAACCATAGTTGGAACTATGGAAGAAGGTTGATCACTATAGTTCTGTCAAATGTTCGCAACCACCATTGTTAAGTTTTACAATGGAACTACAGCTCAAGAGCTGTGGTTAAAAGCATAGTTTCCTTGTGATTACATCAGCGATGACAGAAGACGTAAGGGGAAGATGGTAAAAAGCTGAACATTTTAATCAACCTTGCAGTAGAACATTTAGAACATCTTTCAAGTCCTCAATTACTTTGAACATGTAGTTCTTAATTTTCTTCTTAATGTAATTTTGAGTTTGAGTGAGGTTGCATTTATCAAACAACATAGTTTAAACCCAACATTAAACATTCATTAATGTATGAAAATGGCCAAAAATGATATGTTTATTGTAAAATAAATTTTAAATGTATTATTAAACATACAATGTCATATAAATATATTGTAATAAACATACCTGTATCAAACATATTCTTAATGAAAAACTGTCCATTTAAAAAAAACAAGATATAAATCCTACTGCATATGTTCAGTGTATCCATATCTATGAAATTTGTTTTTGCAATGTTAAGTGTATGTTTGCTGGTATTTAAGATGTGCTACATATCTGGCTTTAATATTTACCATTTTTAAAACAGATATATTTAAAATAGTTTTGTACATATGCAATATATTATGAAATACATGTTAGTGTGAGACATGTTTTTGGAATGAAATGCAATGTATTTCAAATGTATGGACATACTTGTGCATACACATATCACAAGACACAACTCGGAAATATGTACAATTCATGAATGAATCAGTTTTTAAGCACTGAGAGCTTTGACTGCACTACAACACACAGGTTCAGAACCTGCACATGATGCTCAGGCATTTAATCCAGTCAGCCACTAAGGCACAGGAATTATTGTCTGCAATTGCATTGAAATTGTTAACTAACAGGTTACAGTATGACTTATTATTATCACTTATGATATTATTTATTGTTTTAATGCATTTAACAATAAATAATAATTCTATTAATATTACATTAATATTACTCTTTTTTGCCCATTAATATTACTTTTTGGGTGGTGGTATATGATTAGCATCAGAATAGATATAAATAACCTAATAAATAAATTAATAGCATGATTTTAGTCCCAGCTCTCTTATTTTGGCCTAATATTGCAAAGTTTTTTTTGGCCTAATATTACAGAGTTTATTATAATATTCAGTTAGTTTAACAATACTTTGTGCCACACTGACATTGTTATTTGGGAAACACACCCGAGATTGGCTAGAAGAAACACATATAGCTGCTTCATGGGGACTAGTACCACCCCCCACACACCACCACCACCACCACCTCTGTCAGCTGTCTCTGAAAAAGCTGTTTGCATTTTCTCCAGATGTTGCTGCTATTTGAACTGCACAGAGGAGATGCCTCAGGTGCCAAATGCCAGGCCAAATGAGACAGTGTAATCATGAGGAGAGAGAAAGAGAGAGAGAGAAAGAGTATAAATTATGTGGTTGCTACCAGTTCCTTGTTCCTCTATGTTTATTTGCATTTAATTATTTTTTCAGCTAAATGTCAGAACAAAATTCAACACACGGTTATACAGATACTCCTGATCGTTCCTATCTCTTTAGGATGAAACCATGGCTACTAACTAATACTTGAAAGTGTCTATAAACAAAGATCAACAAAGCCACATACTATAAATAATATAATAATAAAATTACTGGTTAAAACACCCCCACCACCAACAGTAATAATAATAATAATAATAATAATAATAATAATAATAATAATAATAATAATAATAATAATAATAATAATAATACTTTGTGTTATCAATGCCCCCCTTTCTAGCTAACATAAATAAAGCATACACTAATTAACTGATGCTATTGCTTCTTTAATAAATGCATTTGCTTTATTAGTCTAGTATGTATTTTAGTAGGTTATACTCTTATAAATAGTTATACCCAAAACATATAGCTATGAGCAATTATTGCCTTGCCTATCACATTGTTGGTTTTATTTTTAATAATTACTAATATCCATTACAGTTTCCACAATAACTAAATAAATGAAAGAATTGGCATGATCAAGCTTTTGGGAAGACACTGGATTATTATGGTAAATGTATACCAGTAATGAATTTGCCTGCTATATCCTGTAGTTCTGCTCAGAAATTTACTTTTGACCACTATGATTTTAGTGGGGCACGGCAACATTTCAACAAGTTAAATTGGGTCTAATGACTCCCCAAACGCATCTTCACAAGATATTCAAAAAATGTATAAATATAATGAAAATGTAGCCCAAAATATTTTAATCATTTGCACAACCTATACACAAACTCCTTTAGAATATAGATTACCTTTCACAATGACCTTCCATCCACT
Source organism: Acestrorhynchus altus (assembly GCA_034509495.1). Classification (NCBI taxonomy): domain Eukaryota; kingdom Metazoa; phylum Chordata; class Actinopteri; order Characiformes; family Acestrorhynchidae; genus Acestrorhynchus; species Acestrorhynchus altus. The sequence goes on along the minus strand of CM067503.1, from coordinate 43,618,523 downwards.
GGTGGCACTGTTTTGCCATATATACACAAACCAGCTCCAATGTACACAAAGAACAGTGTCCACACAGCATGCTGCCTTTTCCCTCTTGTGGAGTTTCTAAAAGGAATTGATGGATGGATACTACTGCTTAGCTTTAGGCTTAAGTTTAACACAGCAATGCAATTATTTTACTATGCTCTAATACTATGGGGTATGGTCTATATACTAATCTTATTAGTGCAGGTTTGGCACATTAGTACATTAAAATATTAATCTGCCAACTTGTACTAACAGGAAATGGTTAAGCAGTGCTGAATGCTATATCAACATATGTCACTGCACATTTTCCCGTCACCGCTGCATTAGCATGTTATCCATTGTTTCCACAAACTTCTGCAATGTCACAACATTTAAATCTGTCCAGAGTTGCATTAATTTCCCCCAATATCTTGTATTGGGAGTTTTGGACCACTGCACAAAGTCTTCTCTAGCACATCCCAATGATTCTCAATGGACTCTGTTGCGGCCAATCCCTGTGTGAAAATGACATTTCATGCTCCCTGAACCAATCTTTCACAATTTGAGCCTGATGAATCCTGGCATTGTCATCTTGGAATACGCCTGTGCCATGAGAGAAGAAAAAAATCTATTGATGGAATAACCTAGTCGTTCAGTATATTCAGGTAGTCAGCTGACCTCATTCTTTAGGCACATAATATTGTTGAACCTAGATCTGACCAACTGCAGCAACCCCAGATCATAGCACTGCCCCCACAGGCTTGTATGGTAGTCACTAGGCTAACAGGGTAAATCTGGACTCATCAGACCACATGACCTTCCATTGCTCCAGAGTGCAATCTTTATGCTCTCTAGCAAATTGAAGCTGCTCTTCCTGGTTAGCCTCGCTTTGGCTTTCTTAAGTCTACACAGCTGTTTAGTCCCAGTCCCTTGAGTTCCCTTTGCTTTGTGCATGTGGAAATGCTCTTACTTTCACTTTTAAACAGATCCCCCCCAGTTCTACTGTTGTTTTTCTACAATTTGATTCCACCAAATGTTTAAGTGATTGCTGGTCACATTCCGTCCTCAAAGATGCCCTTCCACTTTTTAATAATGGGTTGGACAGTTCTTATCCCGATTTTAGAAGTTTCAACAATCTCCTTAGATATTGTCTCTGCTTGTTGCCAATAATTTGACCCTTCCGAAACAGATAAATATATTTTCCATGACCACAGGATGTCTTTTGACATGGCTATTTAACAAATGAGCTGCATTGCATCACTGCATCAGCTGGGGTTCAATAACTTGTTGCCAGTGGAAAAATAATCACCCATGCAGTAAATATCCAATGAGGGGCTCTTACCTATTTGCAAAATCATTTGTGTCATAACATCTGATTAGTTTTGAACTATTGGTAAAATAGTACATTTATCAGTTTTATATTCATCTCATGGATGGTACATGGGATAATACATGATCAGCTCTGATATCCTGATCATGTGATTAACATTACCTCTCATTACCTCTTAGGCCTGTTTTAGTATCTCAGGTATATTAAATACAAATTTAAGCAAGCAAAATATAAAGTGATGCCACTCTGCTGAAATCAACAAACTCTCCTGTCCAGTATAATGTTCAGACCAACTGATTCCAGATTTTAACACATTCGATGTAACCAGTAATTTGAACCAATCTGATTTAAAGACTGAATTACAATGTTTGTGGTCTTGTGGATGTTTTTGGTCTGATTTCCACTGCAGTTAACTTGTAAAAACTCTCAAATTTTGTAATATTATGCAACAAAAAGATAGTTGTGTCTGAAATGATGTTATTAATCTATTATTTAGACAAGTCTTATCTATTTGTATGGTAATCATACACAGATCAGCCATAACATTATAACCCCCAGCATGTTTCTACATTCATTTTCCACTCGTTGTCTACTGACCATACAGAAACACTTGTAGTTCTAAAATTACTGACTGCAGTCCATCTGTTTCTCTGCATACTTTGTTAGTCTCCTTTCACCCTGTTCTTAAATATTGAGGACCCCACCGGACTACTTCTGGAATAACCAGAAATATCCAGCCAACAGTATTCTGTGGGCAGCATCCTGTGAGCACTGATGTAGAACTTAAGGATGACCAACACAAACTGACTTTACATCTATAAGGTGGACCAACATGGTAGGAATGTCTAATAGATTAGAGAGTGAGAGGACACAGTGTTTAAACACTCCAGCAGCCCTGCGGTGTCTGATCCACTCATACCAGTGCAACAAACACTACCACTACCATTACCAGTGTCATTGCTGTGCTGAGAATAACCAACCACCCTCATAATACCTGATCTGTGGTGGTCCTGTGGGGTCTTGACCATTGATGAATAGGGTGAAAGGAGTTTAACAAAGAGACACTGATGGACTGCAGTCTGTAATTATAGAACTACAAAGTTCTCTTGTAAGGTCAGTGGAACTTGACCTTACAAAGTATAGAAACAAGGAAGTGGTCATCATGTTATGGCTGATCACTGTAACCACCACAAACATCAAAAACAATATTAAGTGAATTAATAATCAACATTAAATGCACTAAACAAATAACTAAAAATGAGTGATGCTTCTTGTGGCTGCCAATTCCAATGCATTTATAGACACATTCTGGAAAAACAACAACAACAAGAAACACTAGTATTATTAATACCTAATGCACTCAGACATCGCTTGTGCCTTAATGGCTGAATGGGCTATGTCTGAGCATGACATGGTTTCAAACCCGAGTGTTGCAGTGTGCTTTTTCATAACACCAGTGAGAGCTTGTCCCTTTTCCATTTCTTCAATTGTATTTCTTTAGTTATATTACCCCAATCTCTCAATACTGATAAAATGAACATTAAATATGCGTGTAAAATTCTGTATATGGACATATATTTATATCATATATCATTTATATCAATTTAAAGCACAACCAATGTATTTTCACAATCTGCACAAATAATAGGTATACAACAGCAGCAGTCAAGTTAGATGTTGCTGCACATGCAATTGATAAATCTTATTGAAGTAAAGGGCAATGAGGTTGTGAACCGTAGCAACTTAAGAACACATAATAAGCTGCCCTCCAGCTTAATGTCATACTCACTTGACCCTGAGCCATGACCATTACTCCCTACTGCTTTTTACACCCACGCAGTGTGCACAGTGTCCCTGCCAGACTCCACACATGCCCCACTGATTGGATTGGATTCTAGAGTAGAGTAAGTCAGTGTGTCCATGCTTTACATGAAGCAGGGACAAAATAGCTGCAGTGCTATTTCAGTCTACTACAGCTCCTATTCCTAGTAGAGGCAGAGAGTAGAGACATTGTTTCTTGATTTGTGGACTGGGCTGAAATAAACAGTACTATACCATTGATGCTTACAGGGGCTTATCAGTTTACAGCTAACCTGTTTCTTAAGCCTTCAAAATTCCTGGTAAGATGTTGGGCTTTCGTATGGTTTATTTGTGCAGTTTGATTGAAGATGCATTCAGTAGCTCGGTATATGTCCTGAAGGACAAACTTGTGAAGCACAAACTAAACTGTATTGAATATGAAATATACAACAAAATATAGAAAGATGAATGCAGCCATGTAGAAGCAGAGAGAGAGAGAGAGAGTTTTCAGTCCTCTGGGATGACTAAGCATGACAATTGGAATATGGATTTGTAAAGAAACCAACTATCCCTAGCAAAGAGTCTACCAGTGTGTAGAGAAGCTATCAAAAATAATTTACCCATTTCCATGCACCACTGAGGATTCAAGGGCAAGAACCTTGTTTACATCTGCATGACATATTGGCAGGGTCGCATTCATATTTTAGAACTCCGGAAGAGGCATAGATGCTGATCAATGATACAAGACCTGAATGTTTTCTGCAAAAAAAGTATTCTGCAAGTATTAGGTTTACATGGAGAGAAATGTACCAAAGATCCTAAAGAAAATACACACTGTTAAATCAGATCTTTTCAACTAGCATCTCAAAATGAATGTTTGTCTTCCAAAGAAAACAGCTGCAAAATGTGGCTGCCCTTTTATCATGTCATCTCTGTCTCCCAGCTCTTCCCACGCAGTGATCTGGTATGTATGTTTAATAGGAGGCGGAAAGTGCTGTCGCCAAGGTGGCATGTGTGGATATGGAGCTTCTGAATAATGGAAAGGGCCAGTGGCAGCCATGCATGTTTCATGATGCCCGCTCTCCATGTCCATGCTTAGGGACCAGCAGGCCACCGCGCGGGTGTCAGCTTGTCAGACAGAGGGGGCGAGCACATTCTTGTTTCCATCTGAATGCGTACAGCTCCCTCCCTGCCTGCTACACACACACACACACACACACACACACACACACACACACACACACACACACACACACACACACACACAGAGACACACACAGGCCAAATGTTTCACTACCCAGTTCTGCTTAGTAGACTCTTTTTCTGCTTCTTAATGAGCCAAGACATCAAATTTATGAGCTTAGCTTGTGAGCTTATCATCTGCACTCTGTCATCACTGAAAGGCTGAAGAAAGTCAAGATTCAGCTGTCTTTGCAAATGCAAGGAAACTTGGGGCTTGGAAAAGCAACAAGTAGCATATCAGGGGAAGAGTCAAAAGAATACCTTGCTCAAAAATAACTACCAATATAAAAGCAATTTGAATATGAAAGGATCTGAAAGACAATGCAGACAGTCCTTTTGTCTCTTTCATTAGCTGTTTGGAGTCTCACATGACCATAAGTAGACCATAAGTATAAAAAGCTAAACAACACCACAGCTTTTGAACAAATGCCTTCTTCAAAAAAAATAGGGTTAAAGAGTGCAGTGGCATCCATTTAAACTGGGTCTGAGCCTTCTCGTTTAATGAGGCTGGGATTAGTGTCACATAAACGAGAAAACAGCTTGGTCTGGTCATAGTAGGAGTCACTAACTGAGAGCCGATTAGCTGTCACAGGATCTGGTCATAGTCTCTCCCTCTAAAGTTGAATGTTATGCTAAAAATTCAGCAGACTTTTCGTGAAATTCCAGCAATGTGATAAAACACTATTTACTAAACAATAAACTGCCTGGAAAGGGCATTAAATGTCTAATGCTTGTCAAAGACTCTGTGCCTCTATGTTACTCAGGCAGAAATTCAGATTATTGTGCATGTACTAATAATGACTGTTAGATATATAAACCTGCCAGTACCAGCAGATAACCTGTGTTCACAAGAGTAGAAAATGGGAAGATTTGAATGTTTGCCAGATGAACCAGAAAAATAATTTTGCTCCCTAGGTTGCTCAGACTCAGAGTGAGATTGTGGGGCAGTCACTGTGGGACGGACAAGTGACCACAGCCTTGTGAATGGTAATGACACAGCTTGCAAATTAATTACACAATATCAACACTGCCTGATTAACATCATGAAGGGATGAAATTCCAGTTATTAATTGGCCTGGTTGCTGTGGTCTGGTTGCTGTTAGAAATACAGTTGTGTAGAGAGGGTAGAGTAGAGGAGAGCACACAGCCCTGTGGAGCACCAGTGCTGAGGCAGAAAGGGTCCAAAATGTCATCCACCCTGACATACTGTTTCCCGATGGACAAGACATTGTGGATCCAGTAGCAGACAGATGGGGGAATGCTGAGCTGCCAGAGTTAATCCAGTACAAGGTCAGGAAGGATAGTGTTGAAAGTCTTCAAATAGCATAAGTATTGTGGCCATCCAGGTGTTGCAGGATGTAGGAAAGAGCCAAATAATTCATAATTAATAAATGAATTAATGGAATCATCTACAGACCTGTTGTCTCTTTATGCAAACTGCAGAAGGCCCTGGAGGGCATCAGTCATGACCAGTCATGAGATGTTGAAGTAAAAGTCTCTCAAAACACTTAATGACTACGGAGGTTAGGGCAACGGGTCTGTAGTCAAACAGGCAGGAGATCTTCTGCTTTTTGGGAACTGGTATGATGACAGTTTTGAAGCATGCGGGCACAGCAGACATGGTCAGGGACTGATTGAAGAGATCAGTGATGATGGGAGAAAGCTGTTAAGAACACACCATCAGGCCCAGCTGCTTTCCTGACAACGTGGCTGACCGGCTGTCCACTGATAGTTAATATTATTGATATTAACTTTGTGAGGCAACTAAGTTTAAACAGACTCTGGCCTTCTGGCCTTCAAAGTGTGTGAGTGTGAGATAGCAGGACTTTGGGAAAGTGTATAATCTGCAGTTTGACATTACTGACTACTTATGCATTTGCCTTCAGAGTGACATGTAACCTTGTGTTCTGCTGTGTGAGACAATGGTGCCATCTAAGTGCAGCTGAATCTCTTAAGTCATATGCGCCTTGCAAAAGTTCTGGAGAAAGGAGAGATGACAACCAGACTAATCATTTCAAGCCTAAAGCCTTCACAAAAGAATTGTTAAAAACACAAGCATGAATATCCACAGTGTTATCAAGTACTCACGCACACACACACACACACACACACACACACACACACACACACACACACACACACACACACACACACACACACACACACACACACACAAAGCAAAGTATCAATACCAAAAAATGGAGAACGCAGCTGGATTTCTTTTCTGTTTTTTGACAGTTCACACTGGGATGTGTCTGTGTTTACCTTGTCAGTCACTGAAATATGTCAACAAAATTACAAAGAAGCGAACAAGACAAAAGAACAAAAGCCCATGTCTCTGCTGTTATTTAGACTGCCTCTCGAGTAGCAGCCAGAACACCTATAACAGGCTTTATGGATCTGAGTTAAATGGACTGCAGACAAACACAAAACAGAGCCAATCGATTTGGCCTTTCAGAGAGAAGCAAAATAGGTGCAAGGCAAAAGGGGGGTGACACACGTTGAGTGGAAATTTTCCCAGTTTGTCTGGAACAGGTAAATCAGCTTTAGAGAACGTTCTGTCAATGTAGCTCATGCACAGTTTAGGAGCAGAGGGACTTGGGCATCTTATTATGATCATTGGATTTTAAGCACATGTATGAATGGGTCAGAGTATAAGCCAGTAAACAAGGCATTGTAGTCTTATTAACCCCCCCTAAGATAACAAGACAGATCAGAGTCCACACCAAATGTTTTATGTCCAAAGGGGTCTGACCTGTTTGGGGGTTATGGTGAACACAGGATAGATGGCATGTGAGTAGGCTATGAGTGACTAACCAGCACTGACAGTAGGCACAAGATGTTTTCACACTGCACGGGAGAGGAACAAGTGCACATTTTAATATTTTGTGTATATTCTGGAGTGTTAGGCATCTTTGAGTAACTGAAATATACAAGTATTGCAACAAAGCTTAACAAGTGTAGTAAAGTGAAAAGGTCAGTGCACTTACAATTTATTTGGCAAAAATGTCTTTTGCTTTTAGAAATGAAATGTCTTCATATTTCAGTTGTGGGTGCAGAAGGCAATCGTTCAATTTGATAGCACAGCTGCTAGTGTTCGCCACACATTTAGCCTACACACATAAACTCTTTTTGTATCACCATGTGCATGGTCATAACCCTGCAACTGCATTGAAGCAAACCAGATGGTGTTTTCCTGTTGTTATGTATGTGAGAACAGGACACGCAGAGGCTTTTAGAAGTGTACTGTCCACCAATGGTTCCAGAAAACCATATCACAAATTGTGCACTGAGAGCAAATTATTACGTTGTGGCTATTTTGAATGGGAGGGATTTGATGCCTTCTCACAGCAGTTTGGCTTAGTTTATAGGACTCACGTCTGCTGAGGAGCTTCCTCACAGTCATGCATGTACTGTACCTTGTACCTGCAAAATGTCAACTTTACAATTTCAGTTTGATTCATTTCAGTTTGATGTTCATTTATGAACAAACACACACCACACACAGAGTTGTTCATTTGATAGATGGACTGATCAGATTAAGTCAATCATTTATATATATATATATATATATATATATATATATATATATATATATATATATGTCTTCATATTTCAGTTGTGGGTGCAGAAGGCAGAATCATTCAATTTGATAGCACAGCTGTTAGTGTTCGCCACACATTTAGCCTACACACATAAACTCTTTTTGAATCACCATGTCATGGTCATAACCCTGCAACTGCAATATATATATATATATATATATATATATATATTGCAGTATAGTAGGTGCACAAACAAAGAAGATGAGCAGGCAAGTCGAAGTATAAACCATAATATTTACTAAACAGTGGGTCTGAAAATTGAAAACCTAATACCAAATACACGGTTAAAGGATTAACAAAAACTGTTTACAGTAAGATCTGACATTACAGGAAATGTGGTTGATTGGCACACTAACTTTCATTACCCATTCACTTGCCCATTGACCATTGACTTGTAGCTGTAAGTGGGAAAAGGGGATGATTTGAATTTTGCTCGCTTAATGTCGCCTTTACTATATAGATATCCATTGGCCTCTCCTTTTCTTGCTGCTCTCAATGGCACAGCACACAGCAGCTGTGTGTGTTTGCGATTTATGCAGCGGGTGGCGAGTGATGGTGCTTTGTAAATAAAAGAGGGCATGGCTGGGTTGTGCAGAGAGACAATGCCAGCCTTAAGAATGTGAAATCATGCCATAAGCTCGGAGACAGCGCCACGAATCTGAGGTCATGTGATTAACAGTGGTGCCTTCACTGGGTTGAAGATATATACAGTCTTACTATGAGATCATTTCATTCTTACTGGGACTGCGACATGCTAGCAAAGCCGTTATTGGATAACTTTTCACTCTTCATGAACAACATAAAGCATGGACATTCTCATAATATTTATTGCAATTTAAACCAACAAACAACAAATAAAAAGAGACTGTGATGTAATATTCAGTTCTAACACAGTTCTAAGGTGCAATTATGATTACTTTATTATTTTTTCCATCTCTGGTAGTAATATGTAAAAGAGGTTACAGTTCAGAATACTATTGTGGCTCATTCTGTTGGGAATAGTGTTGAGAAGGGAACGTTAAAAACAATTTCTTCCCCCTCTGTACCTCTTTATTTCAGAATAAGTGGTGTGTGGGGGTGGTGGGGGTGGGCTGAGGGGTGGATGGGGAGGGTGGCAATGAAGGTGTGGTGAGGGGAGGGGGCAATCCAACTCACTGGAAGCAAGAGCATTGAAGAGTAAAATGGGCAAGCAAAAATGACACACAGCAGTTAATATCACCCAGCAAACAAGTCCTCCATCTAGCCCCTCCCTCCTGCTCCCACAGCCTCTCTTCCAAAGTCTCCCTACTGTGTCTCTTAATTCAGCAAATGTGCTATGGATGTGGCCAACCTCCTCACCCTCCCCGTCCCCACATCCCTGGCCCCTGACAAAGCGTGCTGTGAGGTGGGCTGAAGGACACAGGCCTCCACCTTACACATAACCACTCAGCCGCCCCATTGACCGCCGAGGCCTTCTCCGGCATACAATGGGGATGGGGACAGCACTGGAAAGAGGTGGGCAGTGGGCCCAACAGGGAAACATTTGCTTGTAATTGTGATTGACTTCATAATTTAAATGATGTTCTTTTTTTCTTAGGCCTTAAATGCTGGGAGGGGCAGAAGGATGCTTTGTTGTGCTGCACTTTGTCACCTTGTAATGAGGAGAAAGCTGCTCCTGCTGGGAAGAGGGGCAAATATTGAGATCGCCCCAGAACAACTCAGTGCGCCTTCAAGTGTTTGAGCACAATGAGGACAAAAATGCAGGGGATCTCACCCATCTCTGGCACTTACTCCCCTGTGAAATAAGTAGGTAGTTGTGGGGAAACAAGGGAAACAGGCAGGCAGATTGAAAGCAAGCAGAACTCACGCACACACACACACACACACACACACACACACACACACACACACACACACACACACCTAGACTAGAGTATTTGGGATGCCTCCTGAGTCACTTCTTACCAGCTATGAATTAACACATTTAACATTTATAAAGCATGCTTGCAGACAGTGACAAATTAAAATGTCAGCAAGGTTTGAGGCTTGCAGTTCGCATGCAAGTACAAACAAACATTGGGCAGAACTGTTTTAAACTGAACGTTTGTGAATGTATGTCTGTGTGTCTGTGAAATGTGTATGTGTCAGAGAAATTGCCTATACACTAAAACTGCAGACAGTTTTCTGCTCCCAGAGATGCTTCAATTTAGACTTTCAGAACCACAAATTGGAGGCATTTGCCATCAAATTCCCACCCCGGGGGGCCTCACTGGGGACATTCAAGACCTCCAAAAGGTCAACTTGTTTCTGAAGCTTTCCAATTTCAGGATCACCTTGGCGACCATTCTCTCCTCACCTCTATCAGAGGGCTGTCTGCGCTGCCTCTCTCTTTTGTCCCACACCTCTGAGCGTCCACTGAGGGCAATGCACTGCATATAAAGGCAGGAACGGAGGAGAGCAGCCCAATATGTCAGGAACTAATAAGGAATCATATGGGAAATGTACAGTATTTCTCTATTGAACTCCTTAATTACTGGAATGTTTCCCTTCAAAGGAGATTGGCTGACATTTTTCTTCCATACTGAGTAAGGCAATTTACTAGGAAAGCCATACAAAGCCCAGTATTTACTCCATTTCCAAAGCTCCTTGTGGGAAGATTTGCTGTTAGAATCATGTGAGAGAGAAAACTACCTTGGGTTAGACTGGACAGGTGAAAAGATCAAAGTTAGTTTAATAAAACTAGTTTGCGCTGAACCTGTCATGTCCTGATCAATTAGAGAGTTAAACGGTTATCTTTTCACATCAAAAACGTCTGAGGTCAGAAAGCACTTGAATGCAGGCACAGATGCACACAAATAAACTATATTTCTCCACGGCTGCAAGCATGGACAAAAATATTTTCGCTATTTATTTTAAACAGAAATAAATCCTGAACATCTGATTAACTATCCTAGCTACAGTATCATCCACTGAGCACAGTTTTAAGAGTTATTCAAAGAATTATCCATCAGCACCCCAAAAGGTATTCTAATTGCTCCATGGACATGGACAAATAGCATTCCTGATAAAGAATATTTTTATGAGTTTTGAGGTCATCGCTTTCTCGACACTAAAATGGTCTTTGATGACCCAAAAGAAATATTCTTCATTCTAGTTCCAGAATTTCCTCAAAAATACTTAGTTATTGTAGAGGGCTCAGGTGTGAAGAACATCAAAACATCTGAAAATTTTACACATACAAGGTCAATTTGATGCAATGCAGTGCATCATGTTGTAAAGGGATGGGGTGCGATAGCTCTTTTGTTAATTTATCACACACTTTGGAGGTCACTCGTGTAGAAGCTATCTAAACAAGAACACTAAAGTCATGTGTATGAAGTCAGCAGTCAGGTTATTAATTTTACCCTTTTGAATTCCAAATCTGTTTAGTCTTCATTTCTTTTCAAATAACTAAAACTTAATTTGGAACTTCACCTTAATTTTTAAGAATGTATGGCCATTTTGTATTTTAATAACTGCCATCAAGTAAAAAGGGTTTTATTTTTTGCTTAAATTATTTATTCATTTATTTATTTATTTATTTATTGGTCTTCCACAAGGAAACCAGATAAAAGTGAGTAAATTGGCTGTATGGCATATTTTGGCTCGATACAGATTAATAAGCAATAATTACTGGTGTCTGTGGTGGTTCCCTAGTGTAGTGATAATCTGTGCTTGGCTGGATTAAGAGGGAGCCAAGAAAGGTCAAGAGTTCACAGTCACTAGATGTGGGTGTCAGGGTCGCGGTCAAGTCAGGGGAGCTCCTGTGATGACAGCCCCTCTCATCCACAATAATGCGCCTGGGCACACAGCCAGGCGGGGCTGTATTGAGACGAGGGAGACTTGTGAAAACCTGCCGTCCTCCCAGAACTCCTCACTGTGTCTCCCTGCTGCATGGACTCACAGCTGATGCCAATTAAAGAGATTACATCTCAGTTTAAAAAAGAGAGCTGGAGTATCCCCACACCAGTGATTATATCTGACAAGGTTACCAGATGCCAGGCAGCGAGGGCACGACCTCCAAGATGCTCCTGTGCCTTTCTGACAATGTTTTCACCAGCCCCAAAATCCACGCCAAGCCTCAGAAACTAAAAGAGAAAGGATGCATGCGAAATTACAGGTCGGTGCAGCATTTCAGCAAGGTATAAATTTACTTCAATCATATGAATCCCACCACAAACAGGTGTTTTAGGCTTTGTGTTAAGTTCAAATAGGCTTCATTCACTGCCGCACAATATAAACCTAGCACATACAGTCTTCCATACATGCCAAGGTCATTTTGCTGACTGAAAATTGCTTTATGACTTGAAATGCAATTTTGATCATAAGAAAGTGGGGGAAAAATGTACATGATGTCCTTTGTTCACAATGAGAAAACCATTAGAAAAGAGTCTCTTTTCAATCTCTCTCTCTCTCTCTCTCTCTCTCTCTCTCTCTCTCTTCCCCCTTTCTCACTCGATCACACTATGCTGGTACCATATAAATCATTGTTTGTTTTTGTTTTATTGTCATTTTTACTTCACACATCATTGATTCCTGAACCCTTGATTTTTTTCAACTAAAATGAAATATTGATGTTGCTGTTTTTTTGTACTTTTGAAGGTCAATAATTGTGGTCTTTAAGAGGAATTAAAATGAATTAAAGGAAATGATAAAGCTGTTCTTTCTGAAGTATCACTTTGATTTACATACAAGTACAGTTTTCACATATGAATGTAACACAAACCCACTGCAGGTGATGAATAAGAAATATATACGAATACATATTAATGCCTTTACCATTAAATAAAAAATGTACAAAAAACATACAAAATGTGGCCTCTACCAGGTCTTTGTTTTCTGTACATTTCAAGTAGCTCATGATAATCAGCACGAAAAGCTGCTCAGTTCCTGCACTGAAAAAAAGCTGAGTTTCACAGAGGTACTGTGAGATTACACTGGTGATAAACGCAGCACATGTTTTAGAGTGTCCTCTACGGTTTGGTTATCTGTGAGGGGTAGATTAACACACAGTAAAGCCTTGCTCTGCAGAAGTAGATGCTTTCATTTTTTTCTCTGATATTGTACACAGCTGTTTTCTATAGAGCAATTCATCTTCCATGCTTTCATATTTTGCTAGTTTCTTTCATTGCAGTTGTGAGATTTGTTATCTCCTGTTTTGTGATTCTCTGAAATTACCGTCATCCTGTGAACTCATATTTGCTCCAGAGATGGTTTCAAGCCATATGAGGACTACTTCTGTTTGGATGTTTGTTCATTTTTTGTTTGAAAAACATTCACTTGACCTGTTCCAACCACCCCACACAATCAACCGTGTCACAAGGCAAGAAAAAAGAATGCTCAAGGAAATGAAAATGTAAGCCATCCTTCAACATTTTGACATCAGATACATTTACTAGAATTTTGTGATTCAGAAGGACAGAGACACAGGAAATACTGATGTAGGTTTGGCACCTCAAACAAACGTGTTTCCACACAGATCCCTCCTTTGTTACTTTGGGTCAATGAATAAAGAGCAACTTCCTGTCCTCTATTTAACAGTGACTGACCAGCTGCTGAAAGCAGCAAGTCAAATCCGCTCTAAGGGAAGTGTCTTTATGCTGCATCTCCGGATGCTAAACTGTGTCCACCACTCACACCTCAATAGGCATCCAAGAGGCAGGTGCACTATTTACCCAGAAAGCCACATTCACTGTGACTAAAAGCACCATGCTAATTTGCTTTCTTTTATGCATTACTTGGACAGTTTAAGATCACCAAAGAAACCTTATGCCAATATTACTGTCTCATAACATAAGGTTGATTAATTGTGACAAATGAACTAAAACTTGTAAATTAGTAAATTAGGCCATTTTAAAATTATTGTGAAAAATAAAAAATTAAACAAAGACCAATTTGTGCATGAATTTGCTGATAATCTGATGAGGACATCAGAGGTGTTTTGGTTAAGACAAGCTTTGTAGAGGGTGCACTATGAAATAATGATTGATGTGTGTGTATGTGTTTATGTGTTATCATATATATATATATATATATATATATATGATTAGCATTTTCTGCTTTGTCTACCACCATCACTATTATTATTATTATTATTATTATTATTATTATTATTATTATTATTATTATTATTATTAGTAGTAGTAGTAGTAGTAGTAATAGTAATAGCAATAGTAGTAGTAATAGTAATAGTAGTAGTAATGTAGTAGTAGTAGCAGCAGTAGTAGTAATAGTAATAGCAGTAGTAGTAGTAATAGTAATAGCAGTAGTAATGTAGTAGTAGTAGCAGTAGTAGTAGTAATAGTAATAGCAGTAGTAGTAGTAATAGTAATAGCAGTAGCAGCAGGCAACAGCAGCAGCAGTAGCAGCACAGCACAGCAGCAGTAATGTGCAGCAGCAGCAGCAGCAGCACAGCAATGCAGCAGCAGCAGCAACAGCACAGCAGAAAATGCAGTAGCAGTAGCAGCATAGCATTAGTACAGCAGCAGCAGCAGCAGCAGCACAAAGGCAGCAGTGCAGCAACAGCAATAGCAGCAATGCAGCAGCAGCAGCAGCAATAGCACAAGGCAGCAATGCAGCAGCAGGCAGCAGCAGCAGCAGCAACAGCAACTGTTGGCAGCAGCAGCACACACCAACAGCAGCAGAAAACTGCAGAGCAGCAGCAGCATTATAAACAGCAGCAGCAGCAGCAGCAACAGCAGCAGTAGCAACAGCAACAGCAGCAGCAATGCAGCAGCAGCAGTGCAGCAGCAGCAATAGCACTACAGCAACAGCAGCAGCAGCCAGCACAGGCAACAGTAGCAGCAAGCAGCAGCAGCAATAGCAACAGCAGCAGCAACAGCAACAGTTAAGTAGCAATGCAGCAGCAGCAGCCTATTATTATTATTATTATTATTAGTAGTAGTAGTAGTAGTAGTAGTAGTAGTAGTAGTAGTAGTAATAGTAATAGCAATAGTAGTAGTAATAGTAATAGTAGTAGTAATGTAGTAGTAGTAGCAGCAGTAGTAGTAATAGTAATAGCAGTAGTAGTAATAGTAATAGCAGTAGTAGTAGTAATAGTAATAGCAGTAGTAATGTAGTAGTAGTAGCAGTAGTAGTAGTAATAGTAGTAGCAGTAGTAGTAGTAGTAGTAGTAGTATTGTCGTTTTTGCTTTTGTTGTTTATAATATTATTATTGTTGTTGTTTTTATTATTGTTGTTGTTGTCACTTTCAATATATGCCCTCTTCACTTCTGATCGTATTGCAGATCTTCAGCACTAAAACCAGAAAACAGACGAAGCCTCGGAGAACTAAAGAGTGAAGGGCCCTGCAGCCCTGTTTTTGATTGTCTTTTAGATACAAAGCTACAGTTGTGTCCTAAAATATAATCGTACGTTTGTTGAGAATGTAATGACTCTTTTCTGAGAGCCATTTCAGTAAGTACAGCTAATTAGGCTGACAGTGTAGAGTAAAAACAGCTGCCATTAGCTGCGGCAGAAATGCACTTTTGGTTCGGTTTGAGTCGAGCTGCGCTTTTATTCTGCGCAATTAGGAGAGAAGTTTGCTGCTCTGCGCTCGCGCCTCCAAATCCTGCCTCTCCGTTTTATCCCAGCATTATTGTCCCACATCAGGGGAGGGTTTCCCAAAAGTTTCCTAACGTTCAGTACTTCGTTAACCAGTACTTAAGATCGTTGGTTAATTAAAGTGAGTTTCCCAAAACATTGCCTAACTAAAGTACTAAGTTAACTTGCTCCTAATTAAGTAACCCGACCTACTCCTGATTTGGCCTGCAGTTCAGCACCTGAACACCAGAGGCCACAATTTCTGAGGGAGGTAGAATAGATTCCCGGGCTCTAAAATAAAATTATTATTTAATAATAGCAGGAAAAAATCCAAATAAAAAATCCATTATCATTAATAATAATACTTTTCTTATTGCTATTGTTGATTTTATTATTTGACATTTTTTACTTTACCCTCATCACAGACTTAATGACAGTCTACACTCTGTAATCCGGCATATTATAATTTGATCAATCAAACTCGCACTTAAATTGGTAAAATCCATAAACAGGCCAGAAGATTGGCAGATGCGAGAACTCAAAACTCAAAAACAGGGCAGCTGTGTTTAAGTCTGTGCATTCTGTCTCCAAACTTCACCAAGTCAAGTGCCTATAAAATAGTCTGGATTTACAAGAAAACACAATCTGTTTTCATGCTATTGGAATTCTATCTGGGGCTGTAGGGGCAGTGGATGGGATGCTTATTCCTATACACACTCCCAGACTCCTGAATGACTCCTTCTGCACAGGTGGAAAAGGTCTCTGCAGTGAATTTGCTCTTGACATTGGTGGGGACAGATGAATAACCATTTGAGGATTGGGGAGGGGGACACGTCACCTCCGTCCATGTTAATTCTGCTGACATTGTAGCCAACTGGTCTGGGAGTGTGACGCATTGATCTGGGCAAACTCTGGTCTGTCATCTGGAAAAAAAGATGCTGTTTGCTGCATGATAGCGGGGATCCTCTCTGTGTGACCCTGCTCCTGGGCTGAACCCCAGAAAGCCACAGCTGAGGGGATGGTTAACAGCACACCGACTGACGCGCGCTCAGCCTCCCAAAGATGCGCAACAGTGCAGTGGAGGCTGGAATGCGTCTTTCTGATGAAACGGAGGAAAGTGAGGGAGAGGACACAAAAGAGTGTGTCATAGGACTGCCTGCAGAAAGACAGGAGGGGTTTGATGCCCAAAATATTATTAGAAATATGTTTTCTTTGTCGTTTTTATTTTGAAATAAAAAATATTTAACAACAATGAAGACAAAAATACAAAAGAAATAAACACAATCACCATCAACAGGAAGATTCATTAAAAAAAAAATAACAAACAATATAAAGATGGTCTTTTGGGCTTGTGTCTGGAATAAAAGATTATAGCTGATTTGTTTTGTTATATGTGTGTTTGTGAGTATTTCTCAACAACTAAGAGCTTCCTACTGCCAATCAGATTTCATAATCTGTGATCAGACTCTGATTTAAACACATTTCTACGTGTTTCCATCATGATATGGATTAAATACAGGTTCGACTGAGCGCTGTTTGGGGTGGGGGGTCAACAAAGACATTCTTTGAACTCAGTCATTAAGTTTTAGTTTCTGAGGCTTTGGGGAAAATGCTCGTTAAGTCGAATAAAATAGGACTAAAGAAAGTCTTCTCTAGTTCGCTCTTTATTCTATAAGACTGGTCGCTTTTGGGAAACTCACCCCAGCTCAGTTAATTCAGAGCAGTTATACTCTAAACCTCACACTGCACATCTGTCCAGCTGTTCATCCTTCTGTGTCATTCCTTTTCTTTTTAATCTTACATTATAACGCGCTTATTCATGATGAGTTATTATAAAAGAGACTGAAATGTATGAAAATGTGATCAATAATTAATCAGTCAGTTGATCTGTGGCTCTGTGCCTCCTCATTTACACTTTCTTCAGCTTCCATCACTGTTTGGACCAACAGCTTAACGACCTTGTCTGATGAACGTCATAAAGTGCGCTCAGGAGTGAGGAACTGTTTCCAACGGCGCACAAAAAGCCGCAGAGTGCAGTTGCCTCCCAAAGTGCACTGCAAATTCCAGGCATTTGTTTTGTCTACTTATATTCAGAGCAGGCTAATTTAATGTAACACAAAGTATTCTCATTTACAGTGTTTTTTTTTTTCTTTCTTCCTTTTTATCATAAGGCCACCGCCATGCTGGTCACGTTTCATTGCGCCGGACATTCTTAATACAAATGTAAATAAATAAACAAATAGATAGATAAATAAATAAATAAATATATGGGAGAAAGAATCATGGAGGTGTAGGTTTAGACTGGATTCATTGTTCTGATCATTTCATAAACAGCGTTTTTGCACAACAAAGGGTCAAAACCCCGAAAATGCGCACAATAAAAAACACGTCGGGAAGACTGCGGGAGGTGAAGCCGACCTGAGACCACGATTTCAAATCAGAGAACAGACTGAATTTTGTCCTTCATGCACTAAAGCACCACTTCACTGCAAAGTAGTAGGGTTTTTCCTTATGCACTATACACACACAAGGGGTTTCACTCACCCTTAACCAATCTGACCTGATTCAAAGCAAAATATGTAACTACACATTTCTCCAAGATTGGAATTTTATCATTCAATATAAACAGGGTACTACGACAAAAAGTTGATTAAGATGCCATTTCACTGTAAACCAACAAACCAGCACAAACACTGTCAAATCATTGTCATTAAAGTACTGTAATTAATTAATGCGGGAATGTAAAACACTTATTTTTCAGGAAGCATAAAACAGCACAGTTCAATTACTAAAGAGCCTCTCAGCATTGACCTCAGTTATGGGGACAATAATAACTACACTTCACAGGCACCTCACTCACTCTCTCACTCCACAACTTATATACAAACTTTCAAAGCATGTAGTCTTCAGTGTTATCATCAGACCTTTCTAACTGCCCATGTCTGATACAATTTAACTTTAAAAATGTCTAATATCCGACTCAAATTATGTTGAAAAGTCAAACTAGCAAGAAAATAACCATAACTATTTCATAAAATGTGCATTTAAAGATGTAAATAAACTGGCTAAATTAATTTCAAGAAACAACCCCTAAATGCATGCATGTGCTGTACGTTACATTGTACTAAAGTATTAATTAAAGTCATTATATGATAAGGGAGGGATTGGGGTTGAGGAAGAAAGAGAGAGAGAGAGAGAGAGAGAGAGAGAGAGAGAGAGAGAGAGAGAGAGAGAGAGAAATGTGTTTGTGTGTGTGAGAGAGAAAGAAAGAGAGAGTGAGAGTGAGAGAGAGAGAGAGAGAGAGAGAGAAAATGTGTTTGTGTGTGTGTGAGAGAGAGAGCGAGCGAGCGAGCGAGAGAGAGAGAGAGAGAGAGAGATGTGTGTGTGTTGTGTGTGTGTGTTTGAGAGAGAGAGCAAAAAGCTCAGGTATAATGGCCTTATCCTATAACTGCTGAATTGAAAATCGAGGATGCTGACAGACAAAGGCAGGTAGTGCCATTAGACCTGAACTTGCACTATGGTCTTTGAACAAAGACCGGCCTCCACACTAATACACATAAGAGCATAAGGACAACATGCAGAGAAAGAAAAACTGACAATAGAAAATGGGATACATTTGTTACTCTTTCTGACCAAGCCGAGGGAAAAAAAGCTCATTTGAAAGCAAACATCCTGATACTTCTTATAATTTTTTAGTCACAGTTTCCCTGTTAAATTTTACATTTAAATATCCTATCAAAGCTTACATGATATTAATTTTCAGTTATATAAATGGAGAACAAATCACCATAAAGAACATATGGGAGTAAGAAAGACTATCATCTAACAATACCTAATGTATTTAATTTATGTATATCAATAAAACAATCCCTCTGCAGGTCAGAAAAAAGAACTCAAAGTCAAATGGTTAAAAAATGTTTCAGAAGAGCAGAATCCATGTCCTTCTTTCAGACAGTGCACCACTCCTCCCAGAACATTAATGTTGCAATAACAAATGCTTTGTTATTCTGGTGTTCTTTTTTGCTGTTTGAGGAATAACTAAAAAAAAGGCAAATATGATGTAATTCCACAAAGAATTCCATAAATGGACTGGATACAGTTTAGTAGCACAACCTTGGAAGAAATAGCTGAAATTATTCATTTCTTGTGATGATGAATGCGTTTCTTACAAGCCTCTACTGGACCACTCTGGTTTTGCCATCTGCTCCAGATCTCCCTGATTTGAAGGTGTCTTCTTCCAACGTCTGTTTTGAGATCTCTCCACAGGTGTTCTAGCATTTAGATATAGACACATTGCCGACCACTTTCAATTTCTTTGCACTTTGTTTTAAACCATTTTTGGGGGCTTTTTGAAGCAGTGATTTGGGTTATTGTCCTGTTGGAAAACCCACAACCTCTGACAGAGACCCAGTTGTCTGATGCTGGGCCCTTCATTGCACTCCAAAGAGAGAGAGAGAGAAAGAGAGAAAGAGAGAGAGAGAGAGAGAGAGAGAGAGAGAGAGAGATAGGTCAGGTATAATAGCCTTATTCTATAACTGCTGAATTGAGAATTGAGGGTGCTGACAGACAAAGGCAGGTAGTACCAAGCCTGTCAAGACCTCCGACAACTGACAGAGACCCACTTCTCTGACACTGGACCCTACATTGCATTCCAAACTTCTTTGATAGTTTTCAGATTTTATGTTGGAATGCACACAAGTAAGATATTCAGCACCAGAAGCACCAAAACAACCTCAAACTTGTTTGAACCTTCTCTAGTTTTGACCATAGAAAATGCATTTTTTTAATTTGAAGATCTGATTTCTGTAAATTGTACCAATGTAAATGGTACAATGATGTACTTTAAAAGCTGTAAATCCATCCAAAGATGCTCTCCCAGAAAGACTGTGGTTTCCTCAGGGAAAGTGCAGCTTTTTATACCTCTGTGTCATTTTCTGGATCTCCTGCCGTAGTGTCATATTTTCATTATATGGTGATAGACAGTGCGAGGTGACACTGTTGTACCTTGTGTGTGCAGGTCAGCTTGAATTGGTTTAGAATTTGGTTGATGTTCTTTAACCACCATTCAAATACTTTTTCATTGCAATCTTCGATCAGTTATTCTCCTTCATCCACCTCCAAGGAGGTTAATTACAGTACCATGGGCTGTTAAATTCTTAATAATGTTGTGCACAATGGACACAGACCTCTGGAGATGGACTTGTAGCCTTGAGATTATTCATACTTTTCCACAATTTTGGATCTCACACCTCATATAATTCTTTGCTCTTCCATCTTTTATCCAACTTAACTGTGGTACACCAACACAAAAATGGAGCCAACTGAACTGGTTAAACTTGTGATTTCTATATTACCAAGACCTCTTATTTGCCAAAAATAGTTAATGAAGCATCATGTTTGATGCAATTTTTATAAAAAAATGTGGAAAAATGATTGTGTCCAGTCCATTTCTGGGCTTGTTGGTGCTTATTATTCTCAATGTGCATATAGGATTATTTACCATTTCTGCAGGAGTTTCCATCCATTAATACCTTTTAATATCTTTTGTAAAGGAAAAGCAGCAAGTTCTGGAACCATGGTCTTGTTGCTTCTTCATCATGTATATTGTGAGTTGGTTTGTGTGGAATCTCATTGTGAATCGTAATGTATATAGAAAATAGTGTAAATCATGCACACGGTTCGACTTCTCATTTTACTATGTGTTGGTCAAACTAGAGAGCACTGTCAAACACGTTTTAATGTGGGCACAGAGAAGCAACAAGCTGCAGTCAATCATCATCACTCTTGCTGGAAATGAATATGGCTTGGCCTTGGCGGGTTAAAACATCCTGTAATTTTCAGACCCAATGAATTAATAATCTGTGTGGATGTATGTGTAATTGTGACCTTGATTTTTTTCTACGAATGATGTGCTGTATGCTGTACACACACACGGCCCCAGAAAAAAAATAGTTCAAAGGAAGACAATGTTGTGACCTTCATGTCCATTATGTGTATATGTTAATTACCACCCATAACCTATACAATTCAAAGGTTAAGTTTAACATATGAATTAAACATAATGTAGATATTATTTCATTACTCTTTTGCACTGGAATTAAATTAACAAATGGCTATCGAATTTACAAAGTTTTGTCAGGTATTAACGGAGATATGTCATATTAATTAAGTGCATATGCAGTTCTTGAATTGGGCTGATGAAATACTTTTTGTTCAGGTCTGGGCTTCATTCATTGGATTTCCATCATTTTCTTTTTCCATTTGTATGGAAGCAGTATTAACTTCACATTCTTTGAAACAAGTGTGTGATGATTTGTGCAAGTAGTTTGTATAACTCTAACCTGGAGGTTAAAAGATTCCCTCATCTGTCCATTTTTGGAACCAGTGCAATACTGGACACCAATGTCTTGATAGGGGTAAAGTGTGTACAGATGATTTTTGTTGAACCACTGCTTTAACATCTTGATTCGAGTTCAGACTTTCACCAAATAAGAAACAGTTGTAAGTATTTTGTATGTCACAGCTTGGTCCTTCCAGGCCCAGTGGTGATTGGTCAGAGTGTTGAGTTTCTGCTCTAATTGGTTGTAGTGCATTGTGTCAGAAACGGTTAAAAGGTCAGTAAACAGTTTGAACTTAGTGAAGGCTGAATAGGTAGATATATGTAAACACCACCTGATTTGGAGCTAATATCTTGATATGGACTGGAATGTGGAATGAGGATTGAATGCAATGTCATGTATAAGTTCAGACCCCCCCTGTCAAAATGTGTATTGTTGTGGATAAATAGAGAATTGAAGATGAACTGATCAGTAAAAGGCAGAGAAAGATTTGTTCATATACTTAGTATTTTATTTTTATTTTGTTCAGTTTTAGTGTAAGAAGGAAAGGAGCACAATGTAAAGGTTTGGCCACCCCAAGGGATTTGAGCTAGAGTTGCATTTTGCAAGGATGAATTGGGGAAAACTTTACAAAACTGAAAGACTCATAGCAGGCTACAGCATAAGTAAGCATATGTAAGCTGAAATACTGACCAGGATACTCAAACATTTGTTTCTGTCCTTTTTAT
Source organism: Acestrorhynchus altus (assembly GCA_034509495.1). NCBI lineage: Eukaryota > Metazoa > Chordata > Actinopteri > Characiformes > Acestrorhynchidae > Acestrorhynchus > Acestrorhynchus altus. Next base: position 43,595,923 of record CM067503.1, on the reverse strand, counting down.
GATATTTTTAAACCGTGAAATATGGAAATGTTTTGATTGTAAGAATCAAGAGCGGCATCCTCGTGTAGCTGCAAAAGTGGTTGAGAGTTGTGAGAGAGGTGCGAAACTCACGGTCATATACTAGTGCATCTTAAAAAAATTGAATATTGTTAAAAACTTCATTTGTGATCACAGCTTCATTCAAAAAGTTAAGGTGTCATATTTTATATTCATTGCATGTAAAGTGACATTTCATGCCTTTTTCAAAATATTAGAAAATCTTAATTCAGATTTAAATAGATTACTAATCACTAATCACGTATCCACTTGTAAACAAAAAGCTTCAAACAGGTCACCTTACACACAATTTAATTTTTGAATTAAATGATCAAAAACCTTTTTCACAGTATTCAATTGTTTGAGATGCACTCTATATGATTATACATCAAATAGAATAATTTTATCCAATGCCTATAGTCTTATTTAATTTTTCATTGCCTCATGTTTACCCAATAAGCTGTAGGCTTATAATACAGTTAGCTGAATTACATCGTATTATTCAGTAACTAACTACTATATAGGTTGCTGTGCTCCAGTATCTGGTCCAATTCAGACTTTACTGCTTAGCTTCAGAACTTTAGTGGGATTCAGCAGACAGACCCTGACCCCACCGCAGTCGGGCAGTCTCAGCTGGGCTGGGTAGTCAGATATGGGCAGAGCAGCCAGCACTAACCACTGCAATGCGGCCAGCTCCAGATGGACCACAGCTGTGGCTCAGTGGAGCATGTGCTAACTGGCCTAGTCAGCTGCCTGCGTCGCAGTTTCTCCCTGCATTACGCAAGCCATTGGAGTTGTACACCCTTAATGGGAGCACAGTGACTCACAGAAGAGCAGAGAGAGCAACCTCCTTACCCAGCAAGAACTGCAGTGAGACCCAGCACCGGAGTCGCAGTTGCCTCTGCGGCATTGTTCGTCACTGTCACAGAGCTTCAGTTGCCGAGATGGCCTTCAGGGAGAGACTCAGAGATCCTCAACTGAATCATCCCCTTACTGACAGGCAGAGTGCTGGTGAAAGTCAGGTCTCACCATTAGGATGTTGCTTTAGAAGCCAGAATATCTGGACAAATTCATGTGGCTAATGTGATGAAGGCAGGGAAAATTAAGAACGGGGAAACACCATGCTCCACTTCATCCAGCCATATCAGCAGGGGCCTATCATGCGGACCAATAGCTGCTATTTGCCTAGAGTCAGATATTAGAGTTAGAGCATATGAGCAGTGGAAATGACAGCTAAAGTGAATGGGAGAAGAAAGGCTGCAACTGAGACGGCCTGTGTTTCAACTGCGCCAAAACGAGGTCAACTGTAATGGGATCTGAACAGAGCAATTTAGATAGGCTGAGTAAAGCCATGGGCACTGGAGCTGTGTCATGTCGGCAGGGGAAAAACTCCAGAAGAAAGACTGAAATAGAGGGAGAGACACAGAGAGAAAAATAGAGATATGCAAAGCCCTGTCAGCTGCACTTTGATGGCTTTTGTTCAGTCATTGTCACAGTAGTAGACAAGTGATGAAAGACGACCTTCTCTCCATCCATTGACCTAAGGGTCAAAGATAAGAAAACTAGTGTGAGCATCAACACAAGCACCACACACACACAATCACACTATGGAGTGTAGCACAAGTCATCCCGTTAGCACCTGACTTAAAGGTCATGTTTGGCAGCAGGCTTAACATTTTCACTGCGAGGAAGAACTGTTGGCTTTGACCTTGCAAGCATTTGCCTCTGAGGCAGGGAGATGGCTCACAATGAATCAACAGACGGTGAAGATACGCAAACTATATGGGCACACATACATACAGATACACACACGCATGCCGGGAAAGTATGCAGAGCAGCACAGAGAGCTGTTTCCCCCATCCTCCATTAAAAAATGATCCGTTGTATCCCAAGACTGGAAGTAAACTGCAGGAGAGAGAGGGCTGACATCAGATCCCAGTGCCCCAGGGCGGAGCAGGCTAACTGCTGTGCAGCCACGTTAGTCACACTTAATGGCCTCAACGAGACAAACAGAGCATGATGACATGAGCTAGATAACACAGGCAGCCCCGGCTAGGCCCAAGCACTGCTGAGGTGGCTGGTTTTACAGAGCACAGAGGAGCAGAGGGGGGATTATGAAGGAAGATCACATCATTTCTGCACTCAGTTCAGAGTTCGGGGGTAAAAGTGCTACCATAGCACAGTTGTTTGTGCTAGTAATAGGTCTGTATCCAATTCAGAGAGCAAGGATCCCTGTAGAGAGAATGCATCTAATGCAAAATGCTGAGAACAGAACGCATGAGATCCTCTTTTGGCAACATCAAATGAACCACTTGCTATAGCTGTGAACCTCAAGAGTCATGTCCATTGATTTTCTTTCAGCTATAACTAGGGTGAGAAAAGGCTCTGGAACATCCTTCATATTGATTGTATATATTCAGAGGTGGAATGTTTATTAGTAACTCACAATATGTTGTAATTCCTCATTTACTCAGTTACATGCACTTAAACCATAGAATCCCACTATAATTCCCAGCCTATAGTACTATGCCAAAGTCCGGGAACTCACCTTGGTTCCTCGCCTTGGTTCCTCCCTTTTTGCCATTGTTAACTTTGCCTTGTTCACTGGGAGGTTTATGTGTGATGTGTTTCTTGACCTTTTGTCGAATACTTTGTTATTTGTACTTAAGGTAATAATCATGTTCTTCTATAGAGTGCAAAGTAATTGGACATAGTATTTAAACACTCCAGCAGCAGTGCTGCATCTGATCCACACACTAACACACCATCCCCATGTCACTGCAGTGCTGAGAATGAACCAGCACCCACATAATCCCTGCTCAGTGGTCGTCCTGTGGGGTCCTGACCATTGATGAAGAGGGTAGAGGAGGCTTACAAAGTATGCAGAGAAACAGATGGATGACAGTCTGAAAATAAAGAACTCCAAAGTGTTCCTGTATGGTCAGGGGAGCTGATGCAATAGGTAGTGAGGGCAGAGACCAGGAGGTGGTCATAATCTTAAGGTTAATTGGTGAAGATTATTTCATAAAGCTGAGATGCAGACATTTTCTATCTCTTCTGCTACCTTAAAGCAATAGGCTTGGGTCATTTAACATAATTGCTGCATAAAAATGACATAAAATCAAAACAACTTAATTTATAGTTATATACAAAGTTATATGTCATCATGAAAAAACTTGTTTTAAAGCTTTACAAACTCTAAATTGGAGTAATACTAATTAGTAAGCAGAAGGGACAAGTCAGCTGTGTTATGTTTACGGTCAAATGACAGATTCTGTTGAAAATAAGTGAACAAATCCTCTACGGGGTATAAACATAAATATGGCATATTTTAGACACAATCCTGTTTATTTTCTGAATTAACATGTTAAAAATAATAATGCATACCATTTAATATGACATCAACATGTTAAATTAATACAGTAATGAGGCTTCTTCTGTATTATTTTTACTTTTTACATAACTGTACTGGGAAGCAGAGGTCCAAGCTTTATGGCAAGCAAAGTATCCTATGTGAGGCATTCTTCAGCACTTTAGAACACTGATGAAGTGAATGGACAACCCCCTCCCCCCAGAATGCCTGTGCAGAATGGACGAGGGTACTGTAGCCAGCCTGCAAACACTTACAGTCACAGCATCCGAGTAAACATCAATTATAGCACATTAGAGTCTCTCGTCCACTCTCTCCAACAGTAGTTCGCCATAATGAAAACAGTGGACTGAACTAATCTAATATGCTGGCTTTTCTCCAGCCTGATATTACGAGTTCCAAGAACAAATCGGAGTGGTGCCCTGACAGAACATTTTTTCTACACTGCTCTGTCATTGAGAGAGCATCAGAGAGGTTGAAAAGGGGACCTTTTGTGCTGCTTCTGACATTGTTCATATACAACAGTTACTCATCTTGTTTCTGTGTAATTAGTACATCAGACTAAAGAATATTTTTCGTGCTCTAAAAGCGATGGAACTCCTTGAGTCAAAAAAAACCCCCAAAAAACCCTAAACAATACATTAGCCAATATCTTTGTCTTTGCTTTTGTTAAGAAATAACTGCAAAGGAGAAAATTGGAAGTCTGAAAGCACTTACTGCCTTGTCAAAACAGAAAAAGGAAAGAGTTTGATTGAGAACGTTCAATAATGCAATTGAGGAAGCCAGGAATTCACTGGCTATTCAGAGGACAACGTAGGAACATAAAAAAGTTAGACACAGATGAAATATAGAAATAGAGAGAGGGAGAGAGTGGATCTATCACATTTCTTGCTCTAAGCCATAAAGTCCCCCCTTTGAGTACATTTTTGTGGTGTTTTCAAAGGTTAAATGAAGGGTTAAATGAAGCATTCATTGGGTCGGTAGGTTGATGGAATGTCCAAGAAAGGACAAATCTAGACATATTAGGTGTATGAATATTGCAAGTTTGCAAACTGTTACTCATTCCACTGAAAAAGCCCTTTGACTTCTAAAACATGGAGTAAAATGCAAAAGCAAAAAGACAGAAATATAATGTTCAGTCTTCTGCAGTGGCAGTCTTTATCCAGGATGTGTCCAGTAACACTGGAGACCAGCGCATTACTAACAGCCTCTGCAAGTTATCGGAAAATGGGTTGCTATGTGAACAAGGCCATGTGACCGTGGCTTTTCCTGTGACAGATTCCACACAATAGGAGTTCAAACTCTGCGCACAACAAAGCAAAAGCCAGTAATATGTGCTAGGCTAAAAGCCAATCCCAGCTGATCAGCTTTACCAGTTGTCAAGCTATCAGCACTATCCGTGTCAAGCTTTGGATTAATTACAAAATATTAAGTTCTTGTTACAGCGTTAAAAACAAAGCTATGCTTTGATATTTGGCTTTTGTTTAAGTGATCACAGTGAGGTAAACCACATTTAGATCCATGCTTTGTGGGCAGTTACATTAATTAAATCCCAGTTTAAATGACAAAGGTGCTTCCAGTGTATGTTTACTGCTCTGTCCATGTGTACAGTCTCATCCTGCACGCAGACACCAACTGATCAGCCAGAGGGGGTGGGGCTAATAACATCTCTGACCCAGATTTGAAGTACTGCATGAAAATGAGAAGGGAGGGGCAGTTTGCTCTCTTTTTATTTAAGTGTTTAAATTTCATAACAAATAATAAAAATAAATAGATCTGTGAAATAATAAAAAATAATAAAGAACATTCAGATTGTTTTTTATCTTGGGACTAGTGTCTTTTAAATAATGTATTATTATGAATATTCTTGTCTAATCATTACAAATAATTCATCAATATTGCATTTCCATAGATTAGAAATTGTAGGAGCAAATGATCAAAAGATGGACAAATTCATACAAATATTAAAATTTGTGTTGGCTAGGATCTTCTGAAAATAATGATAATATTTGGCATGTGTGACTGTCTTCTATATATCTGTGTCCAATTTGTGGGTGAGAAAAAGAACATCAAACAATGAAAACATCCTGCAGAATTGTAGAAACAAGCAAAATCTCTGTGCATGTTTAGGCCTTATTAAAGCTTAAACACCTTTTTTTTGTTATTTTTAGCTATAAATAGGCTTACCTAGATGACTAAAGCACTTGCGTTTCTAAAGAAATTACTGGGTTCAAGTCCTGCATGTGCTTGAAAACTACTGAACATGGGTTGCCACATGAATCAGTCTTTGTGACTGCAGTTTGGCATGAACTGGGCTGCTCATATAGGGGGGCAGAGGTGAACACATCTGTGAGGTGTGCAAGTTCCAGTAATGGGACAAGGCAAGAGAGAGAGAGAGAGAGAGAGAGAGACTGAAGCAGAATGATAAAATCTCTGGCGCCCTCTAGCCATTGCAGACTGCTGTGGTGCTGAAAGCCTGAGGAGCAGTTGGGGAGAGAGCAGAGAGTGGCATGGATTACACCCCTCAGGGACTTAGGAACTGGAGCCAAAACACAGAAACCCACGCTGTCTATTTGTAGTCACTCTCCAGAGGGGCAGGCAGTATGTGTGAAAGTGTCACTGGGGAGAGATTAGAGATTAGTTCACTGATCAAATTAAATTCACCATGCTATTAAGAAGACATATAGCCTTTTTTTTCTAGCTGGGAAACATTTGGTCCAGATTAAAGGAGAAAAATGCATTGGGCAACACATTATGTACGCTTTATGTCCACTAATTCCGAATTCACAGAGCACCCACTGTTGGTGCAGGTGCTTTATTCTGCATACAAATTGTATATTTTCCATAGAAAAGGTCTCCATGCTCAATGCCTGTTAGACAAGTTTGAAGGCCACCAGCACTGGGCTTAAGAGCAGAGGAACTACATTTCCTGGAGTGATGTAGACCTTCAAATACTTTAATGATGAGCTGGAGCGACCTTTCAAAACCTTACAAATCCAATACTCTTGTGAGGGAATGTAATCACAATCTGACAATAGCTGGACTAAAATCTTCTCAGAAGCCCTTGGTTTAAAGTTGGACAAACAAGAGTCTACACACTTTTGGACATACATTGAAAATAACACCCACTCATACTCACTATTTCTGGATTGGACAAGAGCAGCCTGTGCTCAGCTCAAGTACATCAGATGATCTAACAAGATCTAAAGATCAAACCTCAGGAGCTGGTCATACCCTCCCAGCTCACCAGATGTGTTTGTGCATGTTTGTTTGTGCGGTGACGAGTGCCTGGGAACACCCAGCTTGCATTAGCATCAGTCTCTCTCTCTCTCTCTCTCTCTCTCTCTCTCTATCACACACACACACACACACACACACACACACACACACACACACACACACACACACACACACACACACACACAGGGGTGCTCCAGGGCAGGGCCACATTGAGCCAGCCGCCCGGCACTAAGCCACCATATGGCTGCTGCAGAAGCTCAGTGCTCCAGATAGCTCTCAGTATCATGCATGGGCGATCAGTGAGGCCGCTAATGCTGTAATTAGACAGGCAGAGCCAGGTCAGCTGACCTGCCGGGTTCAGACTCCCAATGATCCTGCAGCCTCATTAGTGATACTCAAAACAATGGAGGATTCACATCAAGGCACAATGCATGCATAAGCACAGAAGACCCATTTACATATTCTCAAAAACAAATTAGGAATAATAGAAGGTCACATCCCAAAGGGTATCTTAATTGAGAGTCAAACATTTACTAATGGTTATCTTTTTTTTTTTCTATTATTTTGAAGTAATGCTTCAGTTGCTTCTGCTGGGGATGATAAATGACAGCAAGGTTTGGTAGCGCTTGGGCATAAATGAGGTCAGACCTTATGAAACAGCACACTAATCAAAGAGAAGCTCTTCGTCATTTAACCCAGTGTTTCCCAACCCTGTTCCTGAAGGGAACACCTGCTCTGCATATTTTCGGAGCTTACCCTCCTCCCCACACACCTGATTCAGCTAATCAGCTCATTAACAAGCCCTTCAGAGGTGCAAGGGGTGTGTTAAAGCTAAAATATTAGGGCAGGTGAACCCATAGGGTTATCAATACAGTGCTATGACTGGATAACTGCACTGTGATGGGGACTTTGATCTCAACCACCACCATCAATCACAAACAAATTAATGCTATAAAGCTGGGTTCTGTCCACTGGAACGTGGCTATTCACGATTCTCTTTTGTGCAAAGGAAACATAGTATTGTATGTTTCCTTGTATAGTATTTTTTCATTTTTCCCTTTTTGACATCATTTGAAAAAAGTGTCAAATATCATGAGGAAATGCTTCAAAATGACTTGGAATAAATCCTTTTTACACTGACATCCACTGAAATGTAACTTTTTTCCTTCACCTGTTAAGATGGCATTTTTGTGATGATGACATATGGACAAAAGTATTGAGACACGTGCATGGACACCCTACAGGAGCTTTTATGAAATCCCATTGTAAACGCATAGGCATTATTTTATAGGTCTTCCCCCTCTGCAGCTCTAGCAGCAGGACTGGAATTCTGGCAGAGCGCTGCCAACATTTATTCACACCTCAGCACTCTGTGACCCCGCTCTGTAACTTAACATGGTCTGCCACTTCATGGCTGAATTGTCATTGTTCCTAAGCACTTCCAGTTTTCTATAACAACACTCACAGTTGATTGTGGAATATCTAGGAGGGAAGAAATTTCACCAATTGACTTTACAGTGGTGGCATCCTGTTATAGTGCCATGTTCCAATTCAATTGAGCTATTCAGAAAGATCACTTCTTTCACAGATGTTTGTAAAGGCAGACTGCATGGCTAGATGATTGATTTTAGATGCACGTGGCAATGGGAATGAATGGAATGCTTAAATTCAATAATTAAGTGGTGTCCCGATACTTTTGTCAATATAATAAACGAGATCCAAGGAATAATGTAAATTCACAATTTCATGAATGTTTTGAACAATGTGTAATATCTGAGCCATTCGTCCAAATAAATTCAACTTTGGTAAATGTTCATTCAATATGTTACGACCTTTTTCTGAATAAGCAGAGCACACAAGGAGATCTGCAATCAATTTATTTGGTTGCAAAAAGTACAGATGCATTAATAAGACAAGGAGTTGAATAGATTAGCAGAACAGAAATTCAAAGTTTGAAGGTGCTGAAAAGGGTAATGGAAATAAAAATCCTTTCACAACATTAATTTTGTAGGAATTAATGTATCATATTCATTAAGTTTCAATTCAACTGGCTTTTTAATTAAAAGTCAATTAAACCCGAGAAGGTCTGCAGAAGGCTTTTGTTTCACCAGATTTAAACAGGTGTCAAAACCCACATCACAGGATATCTTGCATCAAATTGTGCAGGCTTCTCTATTCAGTCACTGCTCTGGTTATTGGTGATTAACACCCCAATAGGAAATTAATAAAATAAAAGAAAGAACACATATTTCCATATTTTATTGCACTGTAAAGTTGTGCTAGACTCTAACTTATAATTCCAAGTTTTTAAAACAGCATTCCACAGAAAATATGCAGTCATGTAACCATGAAGGCAGATTGGAGGATCTTTATTTATGCTGCTATGCTGATACATTAGTGGTTCCATCATTCCAGCTAAGAATATGTATCCAATATAAAAGTAAATTCAAAACAATATATATTTTGTTATTTTTTTATTTTTTTTTTACTCTTTGCCTCTTTACTGACATTGCAGTCCTGTTGGGACACGGTGACCATCCACCAACCATATTCACTACTCCATCCATCTGGACAATCCAGGGTTTCTGCGGCGTTCCCTTCATTGGCTCCTTGTAGCTGCCCGCATCAGATTCAAAACCTTGATGCTGACCTACAAAGCCAAAAATGGACCAGCCCCTCCATATATGATGGCAATGGTCAAAACTCGAGCTGCACCAAGAGCCCTTTGAGCATCAAATACAGCTCGGCTTGAGCCACCATCCCTCAGAATGCAAGGAAAACATACATCCAGACTCTTTTCTGTTCTGGCAACAAAATGGTTGAACAAACCTCCACTGGGAGTCCGAACAGCCGAGTCCCTCACTGTCTTTATTTAACTCCATAAAGACATTTGTTTTCAACAGGATCTAAGTGTGAGGAATCTCTAGATTCTAGCCTCGTCTACTAGCTAAGGATATTCTGAGTGAACAGCAAAGCACTTTTGTACGTCGCTCTGGTTAAGGGCATCTGCTAAATGCCATAAATGTAAATGTAAATGTAAATGTGTTTGTTTGTTTTCATAATTGACCTCAAAAGGCAAACTGTTGTATTTTATATTCCTTAGACAGTATAAACACTAAAAGAATAATGCTTGAAATGTAATTTTAAATGTAATGAATACAAAATACAAGAGATTACCTTTTTGATTTTATGTTTTACATTTTTTATGTCTAATTGGAACCTCACTGAGCAATGGTTGACCTTGTAAGTGTGTTTGGGTCATGTTAATTTACACAGCTGTTCACTGCCTAGCTGTTGTGTGAACACAGGGTGAATGTGTTTGATTTGGTAAGATGGCGTGAAACTGTAAGACATATTTTGCATTTGGAAAATGCATTAAAAAATCTCCTTTAGTAGCCCACAAAAATGGATGTCCTAGGAGTAAAGCCCCCCAGGATCGGGCTGTGGACTAATGTGCTTTTTGTATTGAAGGAGCTCCATCCAACGCTTTTTTTGATGAATTGGAGTGGTGTTTGTGCTCTCTCTGACTCTGGGGCGCTCCAGGGCAGGGCCACGTTCAGCCAGCCGAACGCAAAGGGCAAAACTGCCTGTAGAGCTGGTTACCTTTCCATTTTTTACTTTCTTGGCACTGGTTTTGACAACAGATACAACAGAACACACATTAACTCAGTGACAGGCTGATTTTAATTGGCTGTTATTGAGGTCTCATGTTAAAAAAGACTGTAAGGGTAAATAAGTGTGTGTGTATATATATATACCACTCAATTTTGCACATTTTGTACACCAGGGTACCTATACCACTGCATTTTATAAATTATGCCCAGTGTGTGGTAAAAAGAAAACTCACTATCCTAACGTGACTACTAACACATTACTAGGTGGTTTTGTCCAGCTGCAGAATGATGACAGGTCTTATTTTACTCCAAACACATTTTATAGTACATGATCATACATCATGGATTTTCTATGGAAGACTTTTTTAAGCATATAAAAAGCAAACTACACTTCGAGACCGTTTCCAAGATGCCGACTCAGTGCTAAGTAAAAAACAATTTGTATTCATATGTGTATCCACCAGCAATTACAGCAATCAGCCAATCACACAGGAAGAAAAAAGAATTATGTACAATAATGAAGACCATGCTCTTAATCATAAAAAAAAAAACTTCACTCAACATTCATTTTAGACCCACACACCACACTTCACAAAATTGTACCAAAATACAAATGCTCATGAAAGATGACAATATACTTACTGTTATTATAAACTTAAAGTTCCAGTATATGGTTGTAGTGCAGCAAAGTAGTACATGAGGAAGACAGTGAAACAAGAAGAGGGAGGAGGAAAAGGTAACTACCTCATCTATTGCATTACACTTTATTTTTATGTGTAAAATTACCGCAACCAAATAATAGATCAGAAATCAAGTGAAAAGTGTACTCATGCTCATACTCATTATAAGTGCTGCTTAGCCTTAAGGCCATATTTCTAACAAGAAATTAATTCATTTTTGCATACATACTTTTTGTTAATTATGGCTTGGTGAAAAAGACTATTGGTGTTGAATTAGGGTTGTGCATCCTTGCCCCACAATCAAAGGGAGGTTGTGCCTATTTTATCCACTGTGAGCTGAAGTCCCTTCCTTTGATGTTCAAAGTAAAGGGTACGTAAACAAGACTTAGCATGACCCCAGTGTCTCACACCCATCTGACCAACACTCGTCTGCAACACTAAATCAGGACCAGACAGGGGACAAGAACAAACAGACAACTGAGCACAGTCTGATATATTGCCGTTTACTTCTTGTTTAGATCTGACTTGTTTAAAAAGATCTGAAGACATTTGGATCTAGGAAATGTTTATGTAAAAGAGAGGTAACCCACGAGAGAGGTAGAACTTTCACAGGAGAAGAAGCTAAGAAAACATTCACTAAAATCGTGACTGTCTTTTGTCTAGCACCACAAGTGGGATGTGCCTGATATTATGCCTGTATTCTGGCAGTAGACTGACTTCTCCTGTGCCGTCAGTTGGATATATACTCTCATATGAGCAACCTGTTTAGCTGAAGTATGTCAAAGAGGAAATAAAATGAGCCAAGTGTTTGGAAAAGGAAAAAAAAAACCCTCAAAAATGTAAATTTCCCACCAGCCCTTGAACACCTACCCCTTCAGACAGAATCACCTGCACACAAACATATCTAGAACATGCGTACAGTGGGTGCAACAACTATAAATCAATGAGGAAATCTCATTCAAATTGACATAGAGCACCTTAAGAGGGCCCATTCATTGTTGCATATTCATTTATATAATTAAGAGGAACTAGACAGAATTGCTTTCAGCACATGCTCAAACATTTGCTCAAGTTCAAGGACCTGACCACCAGCAAAAACACAATACAGATCCTTGTTTAACAATGCATGTCAAAGAGAAAGAAAATCTGAGAGACAGTATAAGTACAATATCTAAATTCCAACATGAATGTTCATGGCTATTGAATCCTTTGCTGGAAAACCAACATAAAAAGACCATATAAGATTGTGTCTCACAGTGCAGTCACAGTCCACATATAAAGGACAGGTTTTGAAGTATCCATCAACACTGAGGTGCATTACATTCCCCACAATGTAACACCAAGGACAACTGAAAACATTAAAGCTCTTTTTTTTCCTTAACAAAAATAAACATCAAAGAAAAATACACAGAGATAACAGAAATTCAGCTTAAAAAAGACTTAACCAAGCATTCCAAACATTAAAAATATAACACAGTGCCTGCTTAAGTTGCCTTTTTATCAGGTACATTTCATCTTCTTTCTGCCTTTCTACAACAGACTTAAATCCTTTTCAACATATTTGCAGCTGACAGTATTTTAAGGCGGCATGTGAGGTGTGTACTTAGAGGTAGCAAGTGGTCTGAGAAGAGTGGTCAAATATCTACGTTTGAAAAGAAATACCTGTTGTTGTGCCATGAACCAATGTGTAATCCCCCTTCTTAAAAATAAAATAAAATAAAATAAAAATAAAATAAAAATGTGTGAGCAGGAAAAGGTTTATGTGGGTCTTGTTCAGAGCCTGGAGGATCCACACACATTGGCCCAATTGCTGGCTCCACACTGAAAAAGCATGAAGAGAACAGTAAGAACTGTGTACATTGCAAGTAAATTATATTATAATATATGGTTTAATGCAAGGGAGGTATACTGGGCCCAGTTATACCACTAAATATAATGCAGATGTAGTATACTAGGCTCAGTTTACTGGTTATAGTGCAGGAGTAGTGTACTAGATCTGGTTATCTGGATATAGTGCAGGAGTACTGTACTTGGCCCACTTTACTGGTTATAGTGCAGAGGTCCAGGTACAAGGTACTGTACAAGTTCCAGTTTATAGTGCAGGTTATAGTGCAGACGTCCAGGTACAAGGTATTGTACAAGGTCCAGTTTACTGCATATAATGTGTGGTAGTATGCTAGGCTGAGTTCAATGCATATGCAGGAGTACTGTACTAGGTCCATTTCACTGTATTTAATGCAGAGGCAGCGTACTAGGCTCAGCTCACTGCTTATACTGCAGGGGTTGTATAGTAGGCCAAGTTACTGGATATAGTGCTTTAGTAATGTACTAGGCACAGTTTATTGCTTATAGCACAGGGGTAGTGTACTATGCATAGCATCAGCAGCAGCAACATCAAGTTCCTCTGTGTTTACATCTCTCAGGAGCTTACATGATAGGAACACACCACACAGGTGGTGAAGAATGCACAACAGTGCCTCTTCTACCTCAGGAAGTTGAAGAGGTTTGGTCTGAATCCCGGCATCCTGAGGATGTTCTACACCTGCATGGTGGAGAGCTTCACCGCCTGGTATGGGAAACAGCATCGCTCTCGAGAGGAAAACTCTGCAGAGGGTGGTGTGCACTGCCCAACATATCACTCCCAAAACATCTGGATTTATACACTGCTGCTGCAGTTATAATACTCCTGGTCTTCCTTACACTGCTGCTATTATTGTGTTAAGGTACTAGGCCCAGTTCACGGCATATAGTGCAGGGTTAGTGCAATATTTTGACATGTGATTCACCACTTATGACTAGAGGACTCAGGTATGTCAGATAAATTAAATTATATGTCTTTTATTAAATATTACCCCAAAAAGTACACTTCATATGCTGAGTCACAGCAGGATCAGAGTACCCTAACCTTCAATTATAAAATATAGGCCTGGCTCCTCTAATACAAATGCTGCTGGCTAATAAGGAATATTATATAAATATTGAATCTACACAATCAGTATAAGGCCCCTTTCAGATACTATTTAATACACTACATGGGCAAAAGTATTGGGACACCTGCTCATTTATTGTTTCTTCTGAAATCAAGGCTATTAAAAAAATCCTGCTTACAATACTGTACACTCCTCTAGCCCACATCTGGCAATTGGTATGGTGCTAATAAGTTGGACCATTTTTTCTGCTCCAGAGAATCCCATTCACTTGGTAGTATTTCTCCATAGGTATTAGATGTGCATTTGCACATCTGTATAATGATTGCAACCTGAAGTAGCTGAACGCATTAGAAGGAGTGTCCACAAATAATGTAGTTATTGTAGGAAGCAAGGATTAAATGAGAATGTAACATTGCTTTTTTTTTTTTTTTACCAGCACTACATCTGATGATATGTTGGCCTTGGGATTACTCACTGTGCTGTCACTTTGGTAGGGGTTGAGCCTATTGTACATTTCCTCCACAACGCTGCGTCTGAAGGGACATAACAGGAAAGGGCGTGAGTTACATACCATTATTACTTCATTCATAACATTCATTCAAACCAAATCATAAAAGCAAATTGTACTTTTCTTTTAATATATATTGCGTAATCATTTTTCCATAATAATAATCATTGAAAAGTTATTTAAACATTTTCTTATTTACTCTCCCCCTTTCCTGTGTGTGTCAGCAGTAAAAGATTCCTTAAAGACAGGATGTTCTGGTCAGGGTTCAGAACATATTCCTTACCCCAAAATAATTAAGTGTGCACTATAAAAGACAGCTGCCCAGATAAGAAATTAGTCACCTTGCATGTTTAATGGTATTAGTAAATTCAGGCTTGTGCAGATAGATGTCTTTGTGCAAGGATGATTGGGCTATAAATACCTAAATATCTAAATAGACTGAGAAGAGGCGGTACAGGCTTGTAAAAGAAAAACACTTGACTTCCAGTTAAGAATTGCTTCTAGAAGGTAACACGGGTCCACAGGAAAGCCATCTGCAGGAGCCTGACATTACTACCACCTTAAACATGCAAGGTGACCCTTTTTTGTCCAGTGAGCTTAAGAAGAGAAGATACACTGATGTTTAGAAAAAGACAAATCTCAGTATATAATTAAATAAGCTTTTAGCTTTGAAATCTTTTCATTATCAGGTTCAGATTAACGGGCTGTTAAAGCACACATTATAGCAATCTGATAACACTTTGACCTTGGCAGTCATTTATCTATTTTGCCAAAGCAGGAATCTAAAGGACAGCTCTTCATCTGGCAAGAGGTTAAAAATGCATCAGCTTGACATGAATAATTCAGTTTTGGAGGTAATGAGGAATGAAGAAAGAGGAGAGTGGAGGAAAAGAAGAAAAGCACCAGTGTAAGAAGTGATCTTTGATTTCACTTTAGTCAGGCCATCTTCAAACACTTATTTGTCTACATACTCAAAATACAGCTGGACTACTATTGCAAGCTTCAATTAATTGTTCAACTTATCCTTAGGACAAAAAAAATTGTTTAAATTCTTTTCCTGGACTACATTTAAACCATGAATTGTATTACAGATTATTAGCTATTGAATTTCTTCATAATACAAATGTAAAGCATGTTACACTGAGGACTGAAGCTGAGAAGCTATTGGCCACATGCACAATGAATTAAAATTGCATGACACTGTGTGTGTGGAACGAAGCACTCACTTGCTAGCCAGCTCTCCCCCAGGTGGGAGGTTGGGGATGCTCTCCGTGGCTAACACACACATCACATGGGCTAAGTCTGGAACGCTCTCCACACCCTGCTTCTTAATGAGCTCTGAGGAATCACAAGCACTTATGGGTAAGTCAAGCTTGTTTAGGAAAAGCTTGTTAAAGTATAAATCTTCACAAAAATCCAAAATGCATTAGCTTGAATGTAAATATCCACAGAACACATAAAGAAATAATGCAGGACTACAAGAAACAACATGTGTAGGCCAAGGCTGTTTAGTGGGTGACTCACCACTTAAGTCTAATAATGCAACCTATCAAAGGTTGCCTTTTATGACTAGCACTACCTTCAACCTGCCTTATTAGTGCCATGAATAAACGCTGTTCCAAAAACTTGTTTTTTTTTTTTCCTCCACACATTTTTATTTATCTGTGCTTTCAAGGTAAAAGTGCATGGTTTTTGACTAGAACAGAGGGCCCCTCTTTTATTTAGGTGTCCTTCAGGATTGATGACTGGACTTGAACCCTTTTTGAAAATGCAGCCTACTGCAGTGCTAATGCATAACAACAACAACCCCTTATGTCAAAAACCCTTTATTTCACAATAAAAGGCTAACGCTTGATGCAACAGAAGTGCAAAGAGCATTTTCTGGTCTAAATAAAAAAGCTCACAGTCTCAAGGGTTCAGTAAATAACTTTTATTTGAATCATCATTAACATCTAAGAGTAACAACATCACAATTTGTCTCTACATTACCAAGACTTGGGTGCTAATATACAAAAATAAAACAAATAAAGCACAGGGTGCTCATTCCCCTAATGTGGAAATTCCTTTTCTAGGAAACAGGTTTATAATTGTTCAAATGAACAAAAAGAAAGTAAGACAGAAAGAAACAAACAGTTGCCTCCTGAGAGGTGATTAATCTAATACAGACACAAACAGCCTGATGAAAGGACTGATCATAGACTGTAACCCTGGTCACCACCCTTGGACAAATCGGATCAGGAAGGATACTGATAGATGATTGACAAAAAATGTAGTGTGAGAAATAACTGCACATTGACTCAAGACTTCTTCGACTCACAAAACCCTTCAATCAAATACACATGAACTAGATTCATGACGCTGTTACATTATTTAGAGAGAACAATAAATATAATGACGAGTAAACGTCTTTCATTGCATTAGTAGTGCTTATTTGGCTAAATAAAATGGAATGCATGAAGGCGTATTTCAGAAGAGGTAAATAACTGTGTACAAATAAATAACTCAAATAAATATACACGTGTCTTCTGTTGCTCACCAGTTCTAACCTGAGAGACGTACATATGACACATGAGGACCTACACTGCGCTAAGCTGCAAATGTCACTCTTTTCCATGAAGTATTAATAATGTCTCTATATCACCCTAAGTCATTTGATATGTTTCTGAAGTGAATAAAGCAGGTACAGTTACGTCCCTCATTTCAAAATATTGGCGGTCTAAGATAAAATACTTGCTCTGACATCTTACACGTTTAGCAAATTCAGGACTTTGTCATATCCACATATAACAAAGATTAACTCTCAGCAAATTTGATCACTTAAAAAAAAACTTTAAAGATACTGGGCCTCTTTTATCAATTACTATCAAATATGATGTAAACGTCAGTACAAAAAAAGCCCAGAAACCTTGAGGGGGATTTATCAAAGACTTACAAAACACTCATCTGGGAGGAAATGGCCTCATCTGAGCATAAAGTGCAATGGGCACATGTAATGCTCTACTACTACTACTACCACCACCACCACCACCACCACCACCACTTACACACTCACGCACACACACTTCCAACTGTGCCTGCACATAAACAACAGCAATGAACAGCCAAAACAAAAAAGAAATTGAAACGAATGCACTACATAAACATTGTCTTCTTAGGAACTAAAGATAATGTTTCTTCTTACTTCTTTCTTTGTCAGATGAGCTTTATTTACTAATTGATAATGTGTCCTGAGTGTTTTAATAGTGGGTGTGTTCTAATTACACAACCATATTTCAGCCTGACATTCCACAGCTGAGCTATGATTTGAGGACCCTACTAAATAAAGTACCAGATGTTTAATCTTAACAGCCTCACTGGAAACCTGTTTAAAGAATATGTAGTGCATGCTACAAGTCACAAAATGAACTATAATCATTTTACCATTTATGTATATCATGTATTAGTCTCACATTCTTAAAATAAAGGTGATTCAGAGGGTTGTTCAAGTGATGCCATAAAGAACCTCTTTTGTTTCTATCAAGAACCATCCATCCATCCACCCATCTTCTCATCTGCTCCATCCTGGCCACAGTAGCAGTGGGTCCGGAGTCTATCCAGAATCATTGGGTGCGCAGCAGGAATACCCCCTGGACAGGGCGCCAAACCATTACAGAGTACACTATTAATATTAACAAATAAACACAATATTTGTGTATTTAAGCATCTATTTTGCATTTTACATTCATAAACAATGTTATCATTTACTCAACTCTCAGTGTCAATTTTAGTTTGATACTTTCTTTTGTTTTGAGTTTTGGTCCTGTTGTGGCAGGAGGGCCACCCACAAATGTTTTCATACCTTTCAGTCACGTGACTGTCACGTGGTGTGTTGGGACTGTCGCCATGTTGAGCCCCTATCTTTACAACAATAATGTGCCAACTTCACACTTTAACTTCACATAATAAGAAATACACAACCCACATCCAATGAAAACCATGTACCTCCATTTTTGTCTGTTTTTAAATTTCTCCATGGATTGAACCCTGTAGCTGCTCTGCACACTGTAAATAATTTGGAATGAATAGACCAATAGAAATGCTCTAAAATTACCTTTAATTACTCTTTAGTAATTTAATGTAAAATTACTTTACATTAACATCCATCCAAGTTAAGACTCTACTGTAGAGTCCTCCTTTTGGAGATATGTTTTTCATTGGACAGCAATGGCATTTATAAATCAAATTTACTATCACCTGAGCTTTTTTGAGCAATTGTTCAATCCATTGCCAAACCTGTCGTTTCAGGACATTTACATATGGTTAATTCATAATCTGCTGCCAGATCCAGGATCAGGCTTGAAAGTCTACAAAAGCACAGATGCATACTGATATGCAATCTGAAGCTCTGGTGAAAATAAATATGACAATAAACATGGGTCATATTCTTTATTTCGGCATATCTTCCATGTTCTGTGTAGTTAAAGTGTGAAGGTAAGGTAAAGTGTGAAACGTAAAATGCAAAATGTATGATTAAATATGGAAATACTCTGCTTACAAGCCTGTCTTTAAACTCCTGATATAAATCCCAGTCTTCTCACCCAGGAATTTCTTGGTTATGGATTTTGCTCAAAACATTTGGACCTATTTTAACGCCATAATGACCTGAGTAGTGATCAAACCCAAAACGCAAGGACTCTGGATCTTTAGCAATTTAAATGTCCTTCACACTTAAACACCTCTATTTAAAGCATGGCTCTTTTTGGGAAGCAAAACCTGTTCTACGGCATCACGTGAAGTACTCTCTGAAGCACACTTTGTAACTGCAAAATGAAGCTTAAACTTGAGCTACATTGTTTACTAGCACTGGTTCCAATGAGTTGCTGTGAATTCTAATCACAGTAAAATCTCACATTCAGAACATATTCAATTTTGATTGTACACACACATTAAATGAGGATCCTTAACTACACATCCAGTGGTTATAAGAATAACAACCTATTTAGCACATTTCCACAAAAGAAGCCACTGTTCTTGAGAGGGAACAACAGGAAGAATATGACAATGTTAAAATCATTTCAGTTTAGATAGTGTTCTTGATGCATGTAATTGCTTGATACCTAAGAGTGCTTCCAAATAAATCACTCTAGCCAGTGTCAGGTAAGACCAGGCTTTTACAGACGTTTTCCTAACTTCGTGTTACTTCATTCTCACTGTAGTCTCATGTTATATGTGCTAAAACTGTTATAATCTATATTCAAGAACATCTGCAACCACAAACAATGAATAATGAGATAATGAATAACGACTGCTGGTCAAACATTGACCACTGCACATGTAGTCTTTCTGAATAAACGAAAACTGAAAATAAAATAATTTGCTTTGACATGTGCTTTAAGGTATAATATCTCAGTAATGGAGAAACATGATAGCAAACAAGAATGACAGACATTCGGAAACACTCTGAGAGCAGGCACACTGTCATTCATTTCATTCATTTAAGAAAGCAAATTCATTTAAGCAAAACAAATTCTTCTCATCTAATTGCACAGTCTAATGAACTAAAGAGGCACACAAACAGAGACATGCACAAATAATGAGATTAATAACAATAAGAGGTTTAATTTTCAAGGCCAAATTTGCCTGCAAAAATATCTTCAATTAGTGCAAGTGTTTCTCAATTCTACCTATGGTGATAAAAATGCAAACCTTGCAAAGGCTTAATATTCTTCAGGGAGAATCCTGTGACCTCTCATATATAAAGATATATCTGAATTGCTGCATTACTATAAGGGTCTGTCAAGCATTTCTAATGTAAACTTTTTCTGTATAGCTACATTAAGAAACCAGAGTGTTGACAAAATGTCAGTTTGAGGCAATAAGTAGTAAACATCTCTAGTAGCACGATAAAAACATCTTCAATCTTTCAAATACCGTTAAGCTCAAATCTACGAAATGCTCAGAATTAGAAACAAATTCTCCTATATGTCTAAAATCTAACAAAGAACATTCCCTGTTGTTCTTTAGGTAAAAATCTGCTTTACATGCAGGAATACATAAAATTGTCATGCTATTGGTACCATACATGCCTGTGGTGTATGCTGCAATGGCATTCAATATTCTCTCTGAAGCATTACTGGTGGGCTGGGTACTAAAGTCTAGCCAATCAGCTTGGAAAATCAGGGGGTAAGGCAACGGCATTCCTCGTCACAGGTACAAAACAGAACCATGCAGGAAATGAGTATCAAGGCAACCCACAGCAGTCACAGCTATTGATGCACACTATGCACTCCTAGGCCTCACACATCATATTGTGTCATTTATAACGTTGTACACTATAGTAGTGAAGCTCTGACATTCTATTTCAGTATTTCCTGCACCTTTAAGTGTGACTGTAAAATCTCTGGAAAGTGCAAATGAACTTGGTGTCAAACTCAAACACATGCATCCACAGGTGACTATGAAAATGACATTATAAGGCCATGAGACCAAGCTAACAAACAGAATGCACTAGACTTTTCTGACACAGACAGCTAACACAGAGCTAAACACTGCTCTAAAATTTGGTTTGTTTTCTATATTAGATACCTCTAAACATAGCAGCGTTCATAAGTATGAAACTAAAAGGTAAGTCAGCATTCTGTTGTCCTTTTAATATGATTGCACTACCTCCATCAAGAGCTGTGGAGTACACTTGAGTAACACTCTTCTCAATGAACTATAGAAAAATCACCAGGTAAGATTATGCACTTGAATTGGGTGAGTGCTCTTGGCAATACATAATCAAAGGCCTCTATGAAGAGCTTCTACTTGCACTGTAATGTTTTATCGACCCTGTTCAATGAGACTTACCAGGGCTGGGTTTCTCAAAAAGCATCACTGTTAAGATCATATTGCAATGAGCTGTATGCTATGATGCATTTGGGAAACCAGATCCTTGCCTATTATATAGGGCTAATAAAATACTAATGGGTCTTTCTACTCAGATATGGGGATTTGTTGATTGGAACGTCACAAACAACATTTGGCAATTACAGAGTGCCAATTACCAAACCCTTAGATGAGTGTCAATGCTCACTCTGTTTTCCTCTCTATATTCTACAGCTTATTACTGTGCGAGAACTTATTTATTAGTCTTTTTAGATGCTCCACCTTCTACTCTGTTCTGCAGGTACTTATCCAGCTCTGCCTCTCTCTTCACAGCTTCTGGATTGATCTTGGGTGCACCTGGAAAACATACCAGTACCACGCTCATGTTGTCACGGCTACCCTGTTCATAAACAGAGAGAGAAAGGAAAACAGTCACACAATGGCAATGTTAATGACTCACAATGTATAAACTGCACTCATTAACATGTCCGTTTGATAACAACCATTTAAATAATTAGATGATTTCCATTACAAATGTGTCGTTTTAATTTGAATTGTAATTATTAATCAGTTACACACCTCAGCAACCAACTAAGGCTGGCCATCAATGTAGCCTGTCAAAACTGACTCCTTATATGGGATACACAATGTTACAACATCCTACATGCTGCCACTCATCAGGCAGACCTTACCTTGTACAAACAGGTGTCCACTATTTCATTACACACCCTCTCGAGATCTTCAGTCACCTCCAGCCGTGAGCGCACAAAGTCACATAGCTCCTCATTGGTCATGACGTCCCAGATGCCATCACAGGCCAGCACCACAAACTCATCATCGGCTTCAACCCTCTCAATATCATACACCTCAGGCTCGGGCGATACCAGCTGCTCTGTGGGGCCCTTACCATGTACACACTTGTAGTCAAAGTCTCCAAGAGCACGAGAGACGGCCAGAGAGCCATTGACCCTTTGAATCATAACTGCACCGCCCGCATTCTGAATCCTCTCCTTCTCTAAAGGGTTGCTGGGCTTGTGGTCCTGCGTGAAGAAGTGCACTCGGCCTCCGCGGCTCAGCAGTGCCCGGGAGTCCCCACAGTTAATGAAATAAAAGTGCTCTGGTGAGATCATAATGCCCACTGCTGTGGAGCCACTACGGTCAGAACCATGCTTGCGCTCTGAGATGGCACGCATGTGCTCGTCAATCTGCAGGAAACCTGTGCGGATGCCATTCTTCACGTTCTCCACCGAGGGCTCGGGGCGACCAGCAGCTGTGTCTTCACCTGCCCCACCTGAGCCACCGGCCTTGAAGTCTGGGTTGCTGGTGATGTGCTCCAGTAGATGCTCACAGCAGTACCGTGCCACCTGAGAGCCAGCGTGGCCGTCATAGACGGCGAAAAATGACCATGCACTGAGGCCATTGGGAAGGCCGATCACTGCGGTATGGGCGTCCTCCATCTCCACCCTCCAGCCTTGCATGCTGCTGAGGCCATAGCGCAGGGTGTTTCCCTCCCCATGTGCGTTGAACTTCTCCATCTTTGGCTTATCCAAGAAAGCACCCATGATCTCTGTCTCTATCTGTTTTAATCACAAAGAGAGAATGGTGTTTAGCTTTGAAATCAATCACTCAACACGTGGTTCTCCTGAAAGTTTGAAAAGAGTGTGTGTTGGGGGGGGGGAGTGCCTCTAAGCATAGAGCCCTGGTGTTTACAAAAAAGGTAACCACAAGACACATGATGATACATATCCACTAACAGCTTCCATGAGTGTCCTGCAACGACCACGCCCACAAGGCCGTTGCCTAGATACAAGGCATATGGTTAGTAAACAGTGGAGAAGGCTATTGTTTTGAGAAAACCAGCTTCAACAAGGGAGACACCACAACTCCTACAACACACCCCGCTGTCAGCAGAGCTCGGAGTGTGTCGAGAGAGTGCGTGAAGCAGGAGAAGGGCACTTAAAGCTAGGGCACTCGGCCAGGTTAGCACGGCGGAGCTAAACGCAGGAGCCGGCTGTCAAAAGGACGGTATCTCTCCTTCCCTTCACTCACCGAGCTCCCGAACGGCCTCTGCGGGACGAAGAGACGCCAGGACGCGAGTCTGCAGCAGTGAGAGAGCACTAACCTACACGGCAGGCGAGCCAGCGGTCAGACAAACCAGGCAGCTGGCCAGGCTGCGAGAGCGCTCTCTGCGTCCCCTACACAACAACAACAACACCGAGGCCGAGTAAAGCAGCTCATCCCCGTAGCGTAAGCCCGACAGGTGCTCGGCAGCAGGGTCTGCGCTCAGGCCTCGTGTTATTTCCCCGTGTTTTCTCCCCCTGTCCTGCGCTAAGGGAGGGGACCCTCCGTCCGGACTCCCATTCCACACCAGCACATCTCTGAAGGGTTGCCAGGTGCAGTCCAAAAACCCCCAGGCTGTCTACAACCACAAATCTCATAAGAACTACCGACACCCCAAAACTCCTGCCAATCTCACTTTTTTTATTTATTTTTTTTTATATAATCTAATTCATACGTCATACTATTGTCATCATCCTTTTTGTGTAGTATGTATGATTGTGTAGTATGATTTATAGTATGAAGTGTTATTTTTTATTTTACCCTTGTTTCAAATCCCAGTCAAAAACATTTCACAGTGACACAGTTATGGTTAAGGGACTGAACTGGACTCGTTTTTGTTCTTTTCCTCTGCTGGATTCTCCTCGACCCTCTCATCCTAATGTTTCTGGTTGCTTGGAGATCTATTTTGAGCTGGTGGACAGTTATTCCCATCTGCTTTCTTTATCACATAGATATATAGATATATACATACATACATACATACATACATACATAGGAAATAATGTTTGCCATTTATTGATGTCTTTTTTATTTAATGATGTCACTGTAATGGAAGCGTTTGGGCGGCCACATTAGAGTCAAAGTCAAAGTAGCCCCAAAAACCCTGCTTTTTCCAAATAAGGCCAAATCGGGTGGAATATGCAAACCTGGCAACCCTGACACCAGCGCGTCTCTGGAAGCCGCAGCAATCCCCGGATGTAGCTCTGTAAACAGAGCCGATAGGCTGCTTTCCTTCCTACAATTACATCATTCAGGACAAACATGTGGAATCGGACTGATTTCAGAGTTTTACAGCATTGAATGTGTTTAATAAAGCTTCGTGAGACGTTAGAACGTTTAGAAAAGCTCACTAATGGGATGTAAATGGCTGCATTAACATGGCTGTTGTGTTATTTACAGTCTGGACCTGCTCATGACGCCTGTGATATTATCGTCAGGATTAAATGAAGGACCGAGACGTCTTTATTTAGAAGTATGTAATTATATAGACGTACATCATGTAGCCATATGTCAGCTGGCTATATGTTTACAGATATTACTAAACTAAAGCTATTGATACGCAGGCGAACCATTCTGTGGTTGTTTACTAGTAACTTCACTAAGCCGCCATTTTGGAGGTACTGGGCCAGTGAGCTGTGTCATGAAGGTAGTAGAAACAAACCTGGATTAAAGCAATAAAACCGGAAAAGCAGAAGTAAAATGAAGGGGAATACTATCATTGGTGCCTCAAATGTTATTAACTATCCTGTTAAAGAATATGTTCACAATTCTGTTTATGTTTTAATTTAACATAAACACACCTCTTCTTTCTGAAGCCCCGCCCCCTACATTTATACCTGTGCATTGCTGAGGTAGCAGCACAATAATCCAAAACATCCATCCATCTTTCCATCATCTGCCACTTATATACCAGCACCTCTAGCCACCTCTTCCAGTTATTCCGGGTGGACTCTAAGGCGTTCCCAGTCCAGCCGTGAGATACAATCTCTCCATTGTGCCCTGGGATTTCCCCCTGCGCCTCTTCCCAGTCATGCATGCCTGGAACACTGGTGGAGTCCAGGAGGCATCCGAACCAGATGCCCAAACCACCTAAGCTGGCTGTACTCCGATCCCCTCCTAGACAACTGTACTCTGAGCCCTCTGTCTAAGAGAGAGTATAGCCACCCTCTGGAGGAAACTCATTTTAGATGCTTGTACTTGGGATTTCTTTCTTTCGGTCATTAGCCAAAGCTAATGGCCATAGATAAGCGTCGGAATGTAAACTGATGGTAAATTGAGAGCCTTTCCTTTTTGCTCAGCTCGCTTTTCGCCACAACAGACCAGCTAGAATTATCCGTGTGAACCGGCAAGTCACTGCATCACATCCATGTACAATACAGTGATTTATATATATGTATAAATATATATAAATATACATACGGATAATTCTAGCTGGTATATATATGTGAAAAATAATAATATGTAATATTATTAAATAATAAAATTATTACTACTAAAATCTATTGAGAAAAATAGTTTCTCAGTGTTCCAGATGCACTGGATAATAATTCTGCTTCTGTTGCCCAGGAGCCCCCTGTGACTGCAGGCCCAACTAATTGCTTTGCCTCTGCCAGTGGGCACAGTTAAGGGAGCTGTGCTTTTATGTCCTGATAGAAGGGCTACACAGCTTGACTTTTATGTTAATTACTGTGGTAAATAATTCGTCCAAATTAAAAGAGTCGTACATTTAAGATTGGCAGTCTAGAGGGTGGCTTGAGTGTGCGCCTCCTAATGCAGACTGCACTTAGGAGAAGGAGGTTGTTGCGCTAAACACCACATGCATTATGCTCAATCAAGAAAGGTGCTGAGAGCTAGATGCACACAGAGATTCTAGTTCATTTCTGCATTTCACCTATCATAATGAAACATGCATGATACAATCTCTCTCGGAATATTATATGGAGATACAGATAATACATTGATAAAATGTCTGATTGAGCAAGTAACTATAAATGATGTTTATGAAGTAATGTGAGAAATATGTGGACATGAAGTTTATATTTTGTATTTTCTAAGGAAATAAGTCATTAAAACTGCTTAAAATTTTTAATAATTTTTGATAATTTAATAAAATAAAAAAGATAAATAAATGAATTACTCAGTACCAACACCTTCTTTGGGAAATAGCCATCTAAACTTGAGTTTTCACTTACTTCCCCCTCCAGATCACTTCTTGTTCTGAGATTTCTGTGGGCCATCTCAACTGTTTTTTCATTAATGTCAAATCAGGGGCTTGTCAGCCATTCCAAAACCTTCAGCTTGCATTTTTTTATTGTACCTAATTATGGATTTTGAGATTTGTTTTGTATAATCGTCCTGCTGTGAAAGCCAGCCTGTTTTTTTTTGTTTCAGTTTCTTCCTTCCAGTAATACCCAGGCAATATTCCCGACTGTCACACAGAGCATAATAGATTCACACCATGATTAAAAGTTGACAAAAGGTACTTTCTATCATACCTTTTATCACCAAACCTTCCTTTGTTTCCAAAACCTGTTGCCACTTGTTTATCTACTTGTGGTTTTTCATACTTCAGACAGTGACTTTTGCAATGAGATCACAGATAAGGTTTCCTTGACTCTTCCATACAGATCATATTTGTGCCAGAAGTACTGCATTGTAGAATGGTGTAACACCACCCTTGTGTCAACTAAAACATTCATGTAGGTCTTGTCATATCGGGTTTTGCTTTGTCTTACTGACCATTATATGTGCAGTTTTTTTGGTTTTCCAAATCTTGGCCTGGCTTGCCTGTTCCCTGGAGTTTATTAATGAGATTTTGGACAGTGGGTGTTGCCAATTCAATTTTATGTTTGTTTTTCGCCTTTGTAGGGATAACATAGCTTAATTTTCAGATTTTCAGCTAGCTGTTTTAAGGAGCCTCTGCATGATGGGCATTTTTAAAGTCTGTCTTTGCAGGTCAGACAATCTGGACTTTTCAATTGGAAGTCATGTCTTAATTTAAAAAAAATTAAGTTCATGATGCAATGAATGTAAGTTTTATCTGAACAAAGATAATGAATTCATTTGAAATCAATGTAAATTTGTTTAAGTTAAGTGCTCCTTACAAGACCTAATCATTAAATGACATGGCAACTCGTTATGTTCATCAAAGGCTAATTTGACCTTAATGCATGTTATTATTTTTCACTGTGACAGATCTTTAGTTTGATAAGATGTGCGTCGGGTTAACACTGTAGAGGCTGAATGTTTATGTCCACTTGTTTTCCAGCAGCCAGCCAGTAGCCAGATGGAAGGACTAGGATTCCACCAGCCACTGAAGTGTGATGTCTCTAAAGTGTCCACAGCAAAGTGCCACAACAGCACTGCCCTCTTTCTGTAATCCGAGACTGTGTATTTAGACATGACCTGTCTGAGGTGATAGCAGTTACAACAGCAATGTACACAACCAAATCAATGGGTTAGGTAGGCCAAGCAAGTGACACATTGCTGAAACACACTGAAATTCTGCCTGTAGAGGTTTTAAAAGTCAACATCTATAGCACAAGTCTTGAGAAGAAATGATAACTGTGATAGCTGTAATAACTGTGACAACAAATGTGTAAATTACAATGTATGCCTGAGATCTAGCTATCTAAACCTAAATTTTGTGGAATAGAAAATTGACAAGTAGATGACAAGGTCTCATAAACTCAGTAATGGTTCATCCCATTGTTATTTGTGATGGCTTTCATTTTGGCTCTACCTGAATTCAGAGCAGATTATTATGGACTATAGAGCAATTTGCAATTTGATGCACTAATATGAGGTTTAGGATTTAGGCTAGAGTGCTACATATGTGGCCTTATCCACACACACAAACACATGCACACATGTTTGTTTTTCAGTTTCCCTTTGGTGGACCTTGAATGTGTACATGTAGATAGAGCAGTAAGCATGCACTTGAAGCTCTTTTGGCATTTAAACTGTGGTTTAATTCAGCTGAAAACAAGTGAATGTTAGCTGTTTTCTGAGCTGGATTACTTGCTGATTATTCATCACACAATGATGAGACCATGACAGTTAGATAAGACTTGTAGTTTGTTATGGTATGTGTAATGTGTATCATATCTGTAGGTTACTCCTATCCTGAGATAAAAAGCCTAGCAAACAGCGTGTAACTGCCTGCAAAGTGCAGTTGAGACATTTCAGTTATGTGATTATGACATTTCGCCACATTGCCAATGTCCCAGCTCATTTCTTTCAGAATTCTTACAGTGTTTGTTGAGATTCCTGTGATTCCTCTTATAATGCAAATACTGGCACCATTGCACTGACTGATCATTACGTTTCTCCACTGAGAATGGAAGTTAAACAAATGGTTTGCGATTTTGAGTTTGTAATCAGCACTAGCCCTGAAATTGGTGTCATTTTATCTCTGTAAAAAATAACTCGCACAGCTTCTTTCTCTTAACAGTTGCTGGACGTGTGTTCTGTTGTGAGCAGGTCATGCTGGCAGATGAGCAGCAGCAAAACAACAATCATCTTAAAGTGTGTTGCTAATATTGTCTTGAGATTAGAGATCAGCAGTGTCCAGAGTCGTCTCCCCCGCACTGTTAATACAACTCATGTCATCCCAAAAACAAAAGGCGACATCTAAGCCCTTATTGTTGTCATGCCCTGAGGAGACAATCCAAATGAACATCACTGCCTGCACGGAACAACTGTAACACGGGGCAGAGCTGACACAATGGCATGTGATAATTTTCTGTCTTATCCCCAAGCAATTTCCTAAAGTCCCCATGTCCTTAATTCCAAAGACAGATTACAATCTAAAGGCAGTATGGATTATCAATACTGACACTGCTCCTCTCTGATATTTTAAATAAGATGTGCATGCAAATCCATGACCTTATTTCTTTCATTGTTGTAATGCTCATTGGACAAAGAGATTTGTTCATTTGGCAGTGCTCCTCTTCTCTCTCTCTCTCTCTCTCTCTCTCTCTCTCTCTCTCTCTCTCTCTCTCTCTCTCTCTCTCTCTCTCTTCACTCCAAAGATTATCATACAATCATAATAGCACAATATCACGTTTACCTATACAAAAGTTTACTTATTTGGGGTTTGCTGACATATCGTACCATACCAAATTCCAGTCACGGTATTACTAAATTAAGTAATTATTAGTTGTGTGATGATTATGAGGCATATATTTGTTGTACTCATCTGTCAAAATTAGAATTAAAAAAACGATGTGGGAAGGCTGCTTTGGTGTGGTGACCGCACTCATTTCAATAATCAAGAGCAAACCAGACTAAATGTCTGAGGTTTGAATAAGACAGACTTCTCCAAAATCTTCTCTAACGATTATCTAATCATTTGAAGCTGATGTGCTGATTCTCATTTTAGGCCTATTAATTAGTAATCACTGTTTGCGTGTCCTAACATTTCCTTACAAGAAAATTGCATTTCTATTAATCAGATGTTACAGCCTTCTCTGTCAGTTATGTTAGAGAACAAATGATCATATTTTTAAATATGTTTAAATAACTCTGTAAAATCCCATTTTTTTACATGACTGTGTGACAAGTTTTGAGACATTGTCCATCACAGGGCTGGTTTACCTCAAATCTTAGACAATAGACCTCATTTCTCAGATCACCATCTTTTCTATTCAAATCAGAACTGAGAGGATTTGAAAGGATGGCAATGGATGGATTTTTTGCTGTTTCTGCCAAGGGGAAACAAATACATGTAACTTCCATTTCATTACGCCTACACATGATCAGATCTTTTGAATTAGATGCATCACTGCTTCTTTGCAAATCATTACATTGTCAAATATAATTAATCCATGTAGAAGATCACCATCCCTTAATGTTTCCTACTTATTATCATTTCCCTGCTTCTTTCTCACCCTGGCCTCTAAGCTAAGTTAAGCAGATGTAAACATGTCCTGTCACATTCCATGCCATTAAACAGATCATGATGATCCCTGTCTTCGACACAGGGGTCGCAGGAGGGGAAAAAAGAGCACCACTGCTGCTGATGAGCTCTTCATGCTCTCAATGCAAATGGCATTTAAATGAGGAGAACACAGTGGTCCAGCGAGGCATACATATACACTCTCAGCATGGGATTGCATATGTGCAGGCATGCATATAAGAATTAATTCAGGGCCCTCACACTCGATTGGCTACAAGCTCTGTCCACTGTCCTTCTCAGGCAACACAGTCGGCATTCTGAGCGAATCAGGGAACTCGACTCTGCAGGCTAGAAAGGGTTCATTTGCACTAATGCAGGGAAATTAATGCACTCTTAGTTATTAAGCGTGGCTATTATGACGGGGTTAAATGCAAATTGAGCTGTGTATGTGTGTGTGTGTGTGTGTGTGTGTGTGTGTGTGTGTGTGTCTGTGTGTGTGTGTGTGTGTGCTTACACCATGACCCACAATTTGACTACTGGATAATTTTACTATTTTTGCTTGATAAACTACAAGGGATAAAGAAGAAAGCTTTTAAGTGTTGGTCCATGAATATATAGAATCACAGAATTCACTGAACTTGCTTATGAACAGCCCCATATAACACTGTCAGATTCTGAAATGCCTGAAATGCGAATAACCTCTCTGCCAGATGGGCTGCCCTGTGATTCAGGATTTATCTGACATGTTCTCACATTCTTCACAGTTGAGTATGAGTGCCACCTAATGGGCTATTACATTTCTGCCACAATGTCACTTTTCTTTGACAATATACAATTAATTACACTGCTTTCAGGGTTCATAACAAATTTCCATTCCCTTCTAATGTAACTGTTTTTAAGCAATAAACCATAGTGGTAATGTTCTAGTTTAACGTCATGTGATCTTTGGTGCTACATCAAATTGGACTGAGGGATTTATCATGGGCAGAGATTGCAGCATTCCTGCCAATCCATTTGGAGCTCATTCCAGATTATGCTCTTATAGGAGTGAGGACAGATTTGCTCCAGTCCCAGGAGAGGTGTGCTAAAGCTGGATTATGTAGTTGTTGGACGGCCACTTGATCAGACAGAAGTGGCCAACAGCTGTGGTCAGTTTAGATGAGATGCTATTCAACTCATCCACTCACTTGTGCTTAGCCATTTTGACAGTTTAGAAAATCATTATAGTGGATACCATTGCTGTCCAGAAATGAAAAACAAGCCTTAAATCCAAAGTATACAGAAGGAGGCAACTTTTAATGTTCACACAATTAAGGAGTTGAGAAGAAAAATAAAACCACAGCAAAAAAAACATATACTTTACAATCAACAGCAATAAATAAACAATACATTTTCCATGTAATTACTGAATAATAAACCTTTAAAAATCATCTTCTTCAAATTAGAATTGACCATCAAAGTTCACTGGTCTGTTCATACCACTGATATCCAATGAAAACATTTATCTCCATTTATGTCCATTTTTAGTTGCCTTTATTGTTTGAACCATGTAGAAACTGTGTAAATAATTCCAGTCAAAGTTGAACATTTTGCCTACTGTAAATTCACCATTTTGAAGATGTGTGTTTTTCATTGAATATATTTAATAATTCTGTTTGAAAAAGATCTTTTCCAAATGTTACAAAAGGAAAAGCACTGAAATGCTTGTTGAAAAAAAGAAGAAGAAGACCTCCCAGGAATCTTTTGACAAAGGTGACTTTCAGATAGCAGTGTCTGTTCTGCAGGAGTAAGCTAAAGGCCAAAATAACAAAATGTCATCAGCTGAGTCTAAATCCCTCATAACTTAGTTGATAAAAATTTTCAACTACTGTGTGAAACACTGACAACAATACAAACAGATAATTTGCCACTTCACTGGCAACACCTTTACCAGATCAGGTTTAATAATGAGGCTTTAAACTCTTTGATAACTACTTGGGTTGATGGACAGTTTCCTTGTCAGCAGACAGACCTTGACCTTTGGAAATCTGTGAAGCCCATGGGAGAATTCTGATGATGTAAGAACATGCCCCAACTCAAAGTGACACTGATCTCAATGCATCTTCTGCTGTTTGCTGCCGCTTCCATGCTTTGTTAATATTTCCAAAAAAAAAACAAAAAACGAAAAAAACAACAACATTTGGCATGTTTTCTAACAATGTTGTAAGATATATGTGGCTCATAGATCATAGATAAAGCTTATGATTTATTATTAATATTGTAATTGATGGTACTTGGTTATATGGTTACTCTGTTTTTATTATTGGTGTTGTTATGCTGTGCAATAAATCTGTAGTAGATTTAATAAAAACGACCTTACATTAATCAAAAATCAAAAATCAAAATTAGTTTCCTGTAGAGGATGTTTTTTTAATTTCAACAAACTCACTCAACTCACCAATTGAAAAAGAAATATTTAAAGTTTACCTCATTCAAATGTGTTGAGTGGTTGAAACGAGTAAAACGTTCTACACTTCACATTCTTACATGATAAGAACATATTTTGCCATTTGCAAATAGCTTTATGGGTTTAGAGCATGTTTAAATATCTGATGTAGAAAATCCTTATTAAACATGAAATATATTATTGTATTCATTTTCTCAAAAGAAATGGACCAGATGTCATTGAAGGCCAATGCTTTCCCCTTGAATTTTGTAAGCAGAAAGCATGGATTAGCTCTCGCCTGCTGTAGTGTTTTGTATTGATGCGGCTGCTGTTATTGTTGCTGGGTTTCATCATTGTTGTGGCTTTACCACTTTGTTTTGACCCTGGAATGCAGCTAAGAGCTCTTGGTGTTCCTGTAACCCCTCAAATGAAAGAATGAACCATAACTTTTATGGCTCATTTATAGCAGAGATCATGTTTGACTGCTAGATCTTTAAATCATTATCTACCATGCCCTCCATTATACTGTATTTTGGACAAAGACACATTTTTATGGGACACGTCCTTCGCATCACTGTTTATAATTTCAAATCAAACCAATCAGACTTTATTATAAGGTTATTTGCATACTTAACGGTTTTACCATGTTGACATTACAACCATTGGGACATAGCAATGGTAGGTACAGTCAAACAATTAGGACACTGCATGAACATTTTGACTTTTTAAAACACACACACACACACACACACACACACACACACACACACACACACACACACACACACACACAAACACATACCATTGCTATGGTAACTCCGTTAAGTATGCAAATGACCTTTGTCGAAGTCAAAGTTCATCTCTAATGATGGTATAATAATTTGGAGTTGGCGTTCTGCACCTGATTCTAAATGGGGCAACACAATATAAATGTGTTTGTGGAGACCAGAAACATATCTGTGTTGGTTCATGCTATATTTATTGTAAGTGAACAGCAAAGCACTGTCGCTCTGGAAAAGGCGTCTGCTAAATGCAGTAAATGTAAATGTAAAAATAAAAGGAATGCATAAAAGTTGGCGTATGTTCATAGTTTATACTTAACTATTTCACAAGAGTCTGTCTACCAAAACCGTCCAGCCAAGAGTGCTCCTATGCTTAGAAATTGCCCAAGGATGAAGATGGAAGAACTGATAACATCAGAGATTTGATACTCTGTGTGCACAGAAACTTGAATTAGACTGGAAGATTACTTTGCTTTTAACAAGGCCACCCCCACAGGCCACAGTTACATACACTCAAAATAGTACTGGGTTAAAAAATGAAAAATGGCCTTGCCCTGAGTGACCTCATCTCCTGTTCTGAACTGCCACACATACTTAGATCACAAGGTGCTTGCTTCCTATTAATACCCAAAAATTCTAAAAGCTACTGCAGGGGGGGATAACTTTTTTGTACAAGACCCTCCTGCCTTACAATTGTTTTCCAGTCATTGACATTGTTTAATGCTGAAAACAAACTTACTTGAGTTTTTGAAAATTAGCTTTCCCATTAGATAAAAAGTGTGCATCTGGAAGCTCATGAATATTGACATTTATGGTGAGATGAGATTTTAGTGCTGTAGAAGGGAATTGTTTTCTCGTGCAACCCTGGTGGTTGTGCTTCCTTCTGGTTTTCTGTTGTAGCAAAGCATGTTGGATTTCTGTTGCACCGTACATACTGTGTCCACTGATCTCAACTACAATCACAACTTATTGTCTGTGATTTTTGATGAACCGAATCACCTTCCTGTCTGGACTGATGCTGGTGTAAGATCAACATTGACTCGACCGCTGTACAGCTGTCTGCATCTGCCATTCTCTCTCCTCCTAAGTCAGAACACCTCACGAGAATGCTCCACTCTTCTGCAGATTTCATTTATTAAGAAAAATTAAACAAATGACATTCCAATAAACCTCTGGCTTGTCCATTTGATCCTTCGAAAACTGCAGATAACCGCAATATTCTTTTTGCAGAACAGTGGCTTTCTTCTTGCCATGCCCACCATTATTCAGTGTGTTTAGGTCAAATTTATGGAGAGATATTAAAAATTCTAAAGAGTTCACAAATTTTCAAGCACCACTGTATATCAAAATGTAAGCATATGCAAACAGTAAGTCTGAATTTCAATCTAATGGAATACAAATTAAATCCATTATTATTTTTCTCCTTTGTGCAGCTCTTTAAAATACATTGAATTTGGTTTAAAAGTTGCATAGAAGACCCTTTTCATTTACGGTATATTTAGGCCAATTAAAACCTGAACTGTTTCGACACCACAAAAGTTATTAGAGAATACTTACTCATAAAAGGAGGCAATGGCCCTGAAACTGATAATTTTCCACCTTATTAATTTGTGTTCATCACTGTTTTAATTGTCGCTTTATTTGCCGTTCTAATACATTTCAAAAACTCTGATAATGGAATGGCCCTGATTTTTATAGAAAGATGTGACTCACTGCCCTTTATTTAAAAGCTGGCCTCAAATCTAAAAGCTTTTACTTTTTCATGTTGTTATACGGGCCTTGTTTAACCGTGATGAAATAATTCCAAGAGGCTTTATGAATTTCTAGTTTTAACCATGACACCTTGCGACCTTGGTCACATTACCTGCTCCTATTTAATATAACTTGGAAGCAGAAAAGACTGTATAAAATAATGAAACTGTTGGCCAGTTTCTCAAAACCAGGTTAAACGTATAGTAAAAAGAATTCACGTCCTTGGATATTTTGCCTTTTTATTGCTTTTATTTCTCTTTTGATTCCCTTTTCATTAACACACACACACACACACTATCAACACATTTAGTATGAAAGTGAAAATGAATTTCTAAACGGTAATGAAAATTACACAAGTATATAATGTAAAATAAGTGATAGCATAAAAATCCACCCTCTTTAAAGTGAGTGACCCAATTCAACAGAGGTCGAGGCAGTTAGTTCTAGTACTCTCACACTTATACAGTGCAGTGAATGTGTCTCAAGTAACTGTAGGTATAAAGACACCTGTCTATACGGTCCAGTCACTGATTAGTCAGTATTCCTGGCTACAAATGCACCATGAAGTAATAAGAACGCTCTAAACATCAATGTGATTGAAAAGTATGCCACTGGATTGGTATAAAAATGGAGGGGATAGAGTTGGAAATGGAAGGAATATGGCGTGAATCTGGGAGGCAGCCACGACACCTGTCACTATTCTGAGGGAGTTAAAAGCTTCAGCAGCTGAGAGGGTAGAGACTCTGCATACAATGCAGGGATCTGGGTTGTTCACTCCTGTTCACTGTGCAACCTAACAGAGCATGAGCAGTTCAGTAATGAGGTGTCCAGATGTACAAAACGGATTGAGACCTATCCACACAGACTCATCTACAACAGGTGCATCTAGTAAATACTGACTTAATGGGGGTGAATGCAACCACTTTAAGTTATTGATTTTTATTTGATACTACTTTGACTTTAAAAAGTAAATCCTTTATCCATAATGAAAATTATATTGACTCTGATTCCTTTCATGAAAGCAATAAAAGGAGAAAACATATATTTTTTATTTTATTTTATAGGCACTGCAAATATAAGCTAAGAAGCTTTTAAAGTGGTGATTCAACATTGACATTGCAATCTAATCCAAAAAGGGTAACATTGCTTATTTTGTTAAATCTTTAATTCCAAATGGTTCAAAAGTGCAGCATCACCTTGCATATATAATAATGCTGAGTTTGCTCATGTAATTGTGTTTATTTAGACTGGAGTACACATTAAAAGGCCTTGGTGACCAATTCTCTCCATACAAGATATCTTCACATTCTTTGCTTTCAGCTCATTCCAGGAGTTCTAAATCTGGTTTAACTCACAGGGCTGGATATGCCACGGCAAAGCCTTGACGTTGAGATCAGTGAACCGTTTTTTGTATTGATTTTGAGGTGATTTAACTTAATATATGTTAGTACAAGCTGTCCAGTGCCAAACGACTGCACCACAACATTACATATCCACAACAGTGGGCATTAGGTACTGTTTTGTTCTGCTCTCTTTGTGTTTATGAACATCCTACCTCTGGTGTTTGCTGACAAAACACCTAATTTGCTTTAGAACAAAACAGAACTCTAGTAACTTCATTAATGTAGGAGAAACAAAATGTAGGAGCTTGTGTTTTCTGGTCTTTGACAGCAGTGACTTATAGGTGATTTTAGATGTTTAAGAGATGTTCTCACCTTATGAATTCACCACCTGTGATCCTTATGAGTATAACCAAACTTACCCAAATTCTATCAATCTATTGACATTCCTACCTCCAGTGATGGAAAGCAACAAGGTATAAGTCTTGGCCACATTTGTTGTTCTATTCCTTTTTCAGAAGCACATCAGAAACACACCACTTCTCCCAGAATTATGCTGCAAATGGATAAATGTTACAATAATAAACCACTGTTCTGGTCTTATCCTCCATATGATGTTCTCCCAGAAGGTCTGTGGCATCTTCGGGTATGTTCTGGCAAACCCCTGTCTCTGTGTGAACAGTTGGGTCCTCCTAGGTCTACTGTCGCACCCCATTTTACTCAGATGCCGATGTATAGTGTGAGCTGACACCTTGTGCATCTCTTCCTTCCACATCCAGGTAGGTTAGCTACGTTTGTCCTTTAAACTGGATTAACTTGCCATTTCTATATTGCCAAGCAGCACCTATAACTTGGCACAAATACAAATTAAAGAAGCATCACATGAGGAAATCCAGATATTTCAATTTTGAAACTGCACTAATATCCAGTATATTTCTGGAGTTCTATTTGTTATGATGTCAGATGTTACCTTTTTCTCTGCATATTTTTTTTTTGTTCCAGAACCTGTATAACCAGGGACTGTATAACCCGGACCTGTGTAACCAGGGACTGTATAACCAGAACCTGTGTAACCAGGGACTGTATAACCAGAACCTGTGTAACCAAGGACTGTAAAACCAAAACCTGTAAAACCAAAACCTGTATAACCAGAACCTGTAAAACTAGAACATGTACAAGCAGGGACTGCATAACCAGAACCTGTATAACCAGAACGGGTATAACCAAAATATAAATAAACAGAACAGGATTAAAGCTGCCATTCGCGCTAGAAACGCTAGATGGCGCCACTTTCTTCACATAGCAAACTTCAACACAACACCACCAGTCTCACTCCATCCCAAAGCCCGCCAGCCCAATCACAGCAGGCAATTTGTGGGACCATTTAGGATCATTCGAGACACCAGAGCACCAGTGATAAGTGCAGGCTGCTGCAACGAAGCGTTATTACTGCAGCTGTCCGTTATGACCGTTAAATATCCTCCATTACAGCGCATTCATATAAGAGCAGCAGTGTGTGTGTGTGTGTGTTGACCGTAAACAGTTAACAGAGCTGCTTTCCAGCCCAAATCCGCGCCCATCGTAAGGCTCGGACAGTATGACGTCAGCGTCGAAACGCCGGACTGTTTTCACACATGCGTGAAGCTCTGCCGGGGAGGAGAGTCAGAGTCGGGTCAGAGTCAGGTCTGAGTCGGATCTGAGTCTGGACGGAGTCCGGACAGACCTGCGACAGCCGGACTTCACTGTTTCACTGCCTCTGGACGATCAACCTCTCGGTACCGACCCGCCCAGCGCGACCAGCATGTCCGCCGAGCCCCGCGAGGAGGCGGCTTCAGAGGGCGCATGGTCCGGAGACCCATTCGGCGGCGCCGCGGCCCGGTTCGGCGAGCTGCGGGACGAGACGCGGGACGAGACGCGCGACCTCAGCCAGCTCCTCAGCCGCGCCCCGAGCGACCGGCAGCCGCTCCCTGTTGTCATGGAAACTGCATCTACAGGTCACTGGGCTTAAGTTTGTGTTGGTCGTTTAACCGAAAACATAGACATCATAATCTAACATACTAACATTATAAGGACAGATACGGAGCCATAACAGTGAGCTAAGTCTGAGTAATTGGACATTACGTCATAACTGTAAGAGGTTGGGTCATAGTGAAAAGATATGACGTCACAACGACGACATACTAAGTGATTACGAGGCGGGGAGTCATAGCATTGAGGTTCTAGGTTATAATTGTGAGATAGTACTCCATAAAACTATATTACTGTAAGATATCGGGTCTTAGTGAAACGATACAACGTCATAATTGTGATGTACGAAGTGATTATGAGACAGGAAGTCATAACAATGAGACAGGAAGTCAAAACTGTGAGATAATAAGTCCTTTTCGTGAGATAGTACTAAGTAATATGATATTACTGTAAGATATTGGGTCTTAATGAAATGATACGGCGTGATAATTATGTTGATACTAAGTGATTATGAGACAGGAAGACAAGAATGAGACAGGAAGTCATAGCGATGAGGTTCTAGGTTATAATTGTCAGATAGTACTCCATAAAACAATATTACTGTAAGATATTGGGTCTTAGTGAAACAATACAACGTCATCATTGTGATGTACTAAGTGATTATGAGACAGGAAGACATAACAATGAGACAGGAAGACTTAATAGTGAGATTCTGGATTTTAATTGTGAGGTAGTACTCCATAATACAATATTACATCATAACTAAGATATTAGAACATAATAATAAGTTACTACGTTGCATTGATGTCATAAACCTGAGACAGGGAGTCATAACAATACAATATACCACATAACAATGAGAAAAGTATTTCTTCTTGTTTCTTTACAATATATACAATATATTTACAATATACTATATGTTGGGGGGAGTATTTCTTGTTTCTTTTCCTCTTAGACAGCATATAGGAAATGAGGACAGTAGTTATAATGTCTTTATATTTGATCATATCATACTTCTTCTGAACTTGATCAGCAACTTGACATCCAAGGAATAATTACTGCATTTTCAACAGATACATTATGAGGGTACTTTATAATTTGGTCTATGGCCATGGGCTTCAAATGATTAGTGATGAACACATTCTCTTGCCATTCATATGTTTAGTCATTATTTAGAGGAAAACATTTTTTAGACTCTTCTAGAATGAAAAAAAGTTAATTTGCTGTGCCTTTCCAGCTTATCCATTCTGTTTCAACAACCATTTAACACTGGCACTACATAGACTTTAGTAGATTATGTTACAAAACACATTTCTGAGCACACTGACCATCAATTTTTTAATTAAAACAGTTATGCTAAAAATGATTGTACTAATACATTTGGACAGTGGTTTTACAAAGTGGCATTACTGGTACAGTGTGTGTCTACATATTTTGGTGTGTGTTATACCAATGTTGTGAAGTATCATAAAGTTATATTTTGGCCATATCTCCACATATAGTCAAAATATACTCAAAAAGAATAGTAAGACAGCTGCGTGAGTGCTTAGGCAGATCTTGTGCTGAAGATGACTAGCCCATGCCAGTTAGTTCATTGCCTGAAGGGCCATCATGTCCAGTCTTGATAATTAGAACATTCCGTGAGCCACTGCCTTAGCTGTGACGGTGTGTTTTTTTGTTGTTGTCTGAGCGCTGTTTCTTGAGATTACATCATTGTCTTGACTGTCCAATATGACCATGTGTGGCTGAAATGGACCAGGACCAAACTGCCATTTGACTTGATGCTTTTACAGAGCTAATGTTCCCACAGATTAAGTTTAAATCTAGACTTGGATTTATGTTAAATTAGTGTGTTGGCATTAGTTAGCATGAATTTCCAGTCATTGTATACAAATGAATATTTTCTCTGGAGCTGCTTAGAGACTATATATATGAGAATCCACTTGCACAATGAAGGGGGAAGAAAACAGGTGAAAAGGGTCTCCAAAACTGCAGCTGAAATAAAATATCAAAATCTGCAATAAAATTGAGACCCCTAACAACCACGCAAGACCTGGTAGACTATCAAAAGTGTTACCTTCAGATAAACAAATACATTCATCTTAAAGAGAGATAGAAAACTCAAGTTTCTGTACATCCTCACACTGTAGACAGCTCTATGCTGGAGGTCTTTCAGGCTGTGGAGCAAACAGCCCTTACTGAGAGAAGTAGAGAGACAAAAGAAGATCTACAAATCAAACTGCTGAAGGTTCTGTCAACTGTATACTAACCAAACCAGAGTCCAGACCTCTACATCACTGAATGTGTTTGGAATTTCTCAGTGTATCTCTTGAAAGAATGGAGGTGAATGTGAATAGCAAGTTCTGGAGATGGAAGGATTGAGCAGATAGATATGTGTCAGCCTATATGTACTCAGTGATTGGCCACAAATTCAGCCAATCCTGAGAGCTGGTCAAATTATAAATTCATATTTCGCCATTATATTTGACATTCAGTTTCAAGTATTTTGCTCTCTGCCTGCTCAAAGAGTTATGAGCATGGGATTTTACAGACTCTGCCAGTGTGTGTTTGGAGTTCAGCAAGATTTTAAATGCAGCATTTTTTCTGAAGGGGCAATCTACAGAACATTACAAAAGACCTGCACAATGATGCGTTTTCAAGGTTGCCTGGAAAGATTAATGTGGTGTCCCGCCCCAACCCCTATCAGCCTATCATGCTGAAAGAAAAGAGCTCAGTATTGCCTCTCATAAACACAGATCAGTCCATCTGCAGTAAATTTGAAAGAAACTGATATTATTAAATATTATCTGAAGCTGTTGAAGATTCTGGGTAAATGATTAAATATTTTCTGCTTTTCTTCCTGACCATGAGAAATGAATGACTTCTACTTCATGGCCATTTTGACTGGAAATTAAATAAATGAAACGTCTTAAATAAAAACGCTGTCTGACTTCTGCACAGCACTGAATAATAATAAAAAAAGAACAAAGTGAGAATATACATGAAAGTTCAGCTGAGATGAGAAAGAAAATTGCTCATTTTCCCAATGCAGGAACATTATATAATGCTCTTTCAATTTGGGATGTTCCATGGAAACTGCTGCAACCTAAGTGAACTGGTTGGGTCAAGCGACTGTGAAGCCCGTTAAAAGCCAAGTTTACGCCACAAGTGGAAGAAGCAGTGCTTTTGAATGCCTTTAATGAGCCTCCATATTAATCAATACCTCGGAGAACATGAGGTACTTTGGCTTTGGTCTGACTTATTAAGCTTTTCTTTGCTTGTAGTCTATTTTATGGTCTTTCAGAAATGGCACGAAAACAGTTATTTCATTGGCTATTAGCCTTTTTGTCTGTCATGACAACTCAATGGCAATCAAAAATACATAAAAAATCAAAACAACTCATTTGTACTTGGCACAATTGTTTTCAGAAAGCTTAATGGAAATTAGATTTAGGTCTGTGATATCAGAATATCAGTAAGGAACATGAAATATGCAGACTGTCAAGAGCTGTAAATTGCATAACTACATTATGTAACTTCATTACATTCATAACTACTCTCTGACGTGTAGGGTACTCAGTGAGTGAAGAACACATCTAGTGTGATAGATTGCTCTCTATATCAGCACATCTGTAATCTGTAGTCGAAAACAAAATCATATACATAGTTTCACAGAACTTACTCGTAGCTTCTCAGTCATTTGCCTTGCAGTTAAAAAAAAAAAAAAAGAAAACCATTATGTATCCAAAAGAAGTGGATGAAATGAGTAAGAGCTTAAACCTCAGGATATGTATCACGAATAAATAAATTAATAGCTCTATCTATAGGAGGGGTTTATTATCACTTAGTCCTGCTTCTTCTCTGATGATTTCAGAAGGATTTAGTGAACACATTTGCTAATCACTCTGTTCATATTTGCTTTGTATGATTGATTTTGCATGGTGTGCATCAAACAGCCCATGGTTAATAAGTCTTTAGTTAAATGCCATTGTCATGACCGTGTACTAATAGAAATGTGTTTAAAGACCTTTCACAATATTTTTTCTTTGATGATATAATTTCAGTAAACAATATTATTGCCATTTTAATTTAATTTCATGCCACTGATGTATTGATAATATAATAGCCTAACAATCAAATTATACCCTTTTAAAAACCAATTAACATTTAAACAATATTATTATCAGAGATGTATGCAAATTTAAAATACTTTATAAAGACACCTGATTGTTGGAACAAGGTGTAAGCATCATTGGGCT
Organism: Acestrorhynchus altus; assembly: GCA_034509495.1. Classification (NCBI taxonomy): domain Eukaryota; kingdom Metazoa; phylum Chordata; class Actinopteri; order Characiformes; family Acestrorhynchidae; genus Acestrorhynchus; species Acestrorhynchus altus. The sequence goes on along the minus strand of CM067503.1, from coordinate 43,553,433 downwards.
TCTCTAAGCAGCTATCTAGCTCCATGGAAAAAAAACTTTAACTTCTGTAACTTTAACTTATGTCCACAATGAAGAAAAATGCTACGAGAAGATTTCAAAGCATTTTCAGGTGGCTGTTCCTTCAGTGTGTTATGTGATTAAAAATGCTTGTGGCATTGCTAAAAAGACAAATCAAATCCCCTGTTAGCAGACTGTGGGGTTCTTCCTAATTGTTAGGAATCTTGAAGGATCAGTCATGTCTGGGGTTTGTGTTGCTGCCACTGGCACAGGAAACATTTCACTGGCTGATAGATGAATGAATTTATTGAAATACCAGTAATTATGGAAGTAAGCATCACGCCATCTATAAAAAAGCTGATGGTTTAAAGAAGATGACTTATAGACTATAAAAATGAAACAGAACATCCCTCAGAATTCACAGTTTCGTTATTACCTTAATGAAGAATCCCTCAATCCCTTAAACAAAAATCTCTCAATCCCTCAAACAGGAATTGAAAGACTTTGGCAACAAAAGATACTTATTAGTTATGATACTTATCAAAAGGAGATGCGGCTGCTAAGTGCTGACCATGTAGAGTGCCTAAACCGTTGTTTGGATGCTTTTGTCTTTTTGCTTCTGAGAACAATGCAGGTGGGATGTCCTATAGTAAGATGCAAAAAACATGCTTAAAAAGATAACAGGTTTGGCTCAAAAGAAGGAAAAATTATTTTATAGCTCTGAGACAATTCTGCTATCCTAAGTGTCTATGAAGAGCATAGTGTGGTATTCCCAGTTCTGTTTATTACTCTTGGATTATTTGCATATTCACAATCAAAGATTACAATACACTACTGCTTTTTACTAAAAATGACCACACTAAATTGATTGATTGATTACTATCCGGTCTACTATTCTTAGTAGTAACCAAACAGTGATGTCATGTCCATTGAAACTTCACCCTCCAGAGTTTAACCAGCACAGGTCAATGTGGAATAAATGATTGTAACTTAACGGTTTTGCTTTCTAATTCTATTCTATTTTCCATTCGTGTAGCCTGTACTTCATACAAAATATTTACGAGGACGTATTTTGAATTTGTATTGAATTCACAAAAACACTATCCAGTTTATTTCCAGTTGGCTTCAGTCTCCTTGTCTGTAAGGACTTTTGTGTTTTTGAAATTAGATCTATTTATAGTTTTACAAGAGCTGCAGGTGATGCACAGGTTCCCCTTCTGCTGATAGAATTACTCAGAATTAGTGATGGTTAGTGAGCAGCATCACAACACTTTACAGATTTGTGAGTGGTTCCGCTATGAGGAAGAGTCTACTGTCACTGATTATTTGATATTATTTTTAATCAAACAGGGACGTCATAATCAGCTGGATTATGGAAGACAGACAGTTTTTAAAATTGTTTTTAAAGTAAATGAAGTACAAAAATCTTTATTTGTGAGCAGATTTATTTTAATATTGCATTGAACATCTTCAGACTGCCTTTTTTTCTGCAGTATTGGTCAGGTCATGTTTGTGGACTAGGGCTGGGATATATGGACAAAAAAAAATATCCTGATAAATATTGCCGTTCAGCAAAAATTGATCAGGATATTATTTTTTTATCATGATAGTCAGTCAGTCTTGGTTTTGTTTATTTAATATGATTTATTTAAAATTATACAGATGCATTATTAATATTAGAACATGTGGGATCATTTACTACTGGTGACGTCTGGTGAAACTACCTTTATTTTCAAACATTGTAATATATTTCAAAGAAAAAATATTGCAATGTTGGTTTTTCCAATATTATGCAGCTCTAATATATAGGACGTATAGTTTACTGTAACTGTGACTATCACTGTGATATCACCTCTGCATCTCTTTCTCGGCACAACCTCAAATTCTGGAGAAACATTGTAATTCCAAAAGTGTTGATATGCTACTTGGCAGAGATTTGCAAGACTGCTGCTTGTAGCATCACTAATCATCCTCAGCATAAAGGCTCTTGCCTTTTGTGGTTTTCTTGTTGGCGTCTTCTTTGCCGTATGCAGCCTTTTGTATGGCATTTTTTAATTGCTTATGTGATGTTGATACTGTTCTCTCTCTCTCAGTTCCCTCTCTTCAGCTGTATATCTCAAGGTCATTGTGCTTTACCCTAGTCTGGTCTAGTGTTTGTGATTTCTCTAGTGTGTATCCTTTTGAGTCTCGAGTGATCTCGAGTATGTTTTTGACCGCTGGCTATATTGAGTTTAAAATGTAATAAGGACTTTGTCTCTTGGTTCCTTGCAATGAAGCTTCTCTGCACTTGCAAATTGCCTTGCATTGTTACCCTCTCAGTGTATGAAAAATACCAGAGATTGTCAGGTCTTGCATAAACTACAAGAATAAAATGAATGTATTTACATGTTTCACAGTGCAGTTTAGGTCTGTCATGATAATTATGTTATGATTTATGATTAATTTATCAAATAATGGACCTGATGGACTTTTATATTGCCTATTATGTTGTTCTTTGTAAGAGCCTGGTATGTTGTCAGTGTTTTGTTTTATTTATTCAGATTATTTATTTATCTAGATTATTTTAGTAGTTATTTTAAAATATATATTCCAGTATATTTCACAATTATTTTTAATAAATTAAATATGTATTATTAAAAGGGTGTAATTATCATGTTATACTATTTTATCATTATATCATTGGCATTAAATGGTCACTAATACTGCTTACTGCAGTAATTTCTTGGATAATATGTGGATATATATTATATCTTGGATAATATATTCTTGGATAATAATTTATATAATTATCATTATATAGATTTGCAATATTAAGCAATTAACATGTTTTAGATGTGTGGACTGAATTAATATAGATCATTTTTCTTTGTAAATCAGTAAAATGTTACAGAATGAAAATAACAGAGCAGCTTTGAAACCAAGGTAAACACAAAGCAAACTTTTTCCCAAACAAACAGACTTTGTACATTTAACAAGGCTCAATGTCAGTGCCAGTTCCTAGACAGACTACTCAACTGACTGACAACAACCAATGTCAATCTGCATTATTTGCCAGGAACTGAAAAACCTTCACCAAGAAGGCTTATTCTATCTCATCTCTATTGACTGGCTGCTCTGAATCCTTTAGAGCTCATCAAGGGTTAAGCCAAGACTATTGATCTAGAGATGTGAGGTCATGTCTGGAACACAGATGCACAGATGCTCATCAAGTGTGACCTTGCTCCTTCACATTTGCTCTAAGAGAACATCTTTGTAAGAAGCATTCAGCACTCAAGCTCATCACTTTAAAGGGAAAATCAGATTTTTCTAAACCCATATGTGGAATTAAGCTACAACAAACAACCTGTTTTCAAATAATTGCTTTTGTGATCTCATGAAAACAAATGTGTTATGCGTCATTACCTGTTCAGCCTGCAGCAGTAACTTGTGCGTTCATGTTGAAGCAGGGCTGGGCATTAGGACAATATTTATTGTTGTTGCAAATTTCATCACAGTGTGTCACAATATGCATTATTGCCAGTACTTGACCTCTCACCAACTTCATATTTCATTTAGGGCTGGGCAAATCGAGATCTATTATATCGGTATATTGCATTTGTTATGTAGGTTACCATCTGTCTATGATTTCATTCCAAAAAAGGAGGAATGACAGGTGAAATATCCCAATTAAAGGTTACTATTAAAATATAGAGTATGCAGTGTTTTTGGTGCTTAAATAAAATACTGATACTCATTATGCTTTGTGAAGGTTTTCATCATTTCGTATTGTATATCAACAATTATAGCATGTATCCTGTTGCCCAACCTTTCATTACACAGTGTATAATTAGTCCTGGTTCCTTGGATTTGCCTCAGTGTATGAAATATTTACAAGAAAAGGACTTGGACTGGCACAGTTGGTTTTGTTATTAATCAAATCATAAATAGTGAATACTGTGCACTGTAAAATTATCACAAAATATTGAGATATATATTTTATTTAAGGACATTTTCAGGACTTATTTCAGTCTCCTTTAAGCACTATCAGTGATACAAATCAAGGGCAGGACTGGATGCCACATTAACATTGTTAATGACATTTAAACACTGTCATACACTCAGTGTACCCCAGATAGCAAATATAATGTGGGCCACTTCTAGCACTGCATGGAATGATAGCCCAGAACAGGGCCAGATGCAGTTGCAGGAACTTCACTAGTTTATAGCCATGACAGTGCCACATCTCAGACACCTTTGACCACCATGACCAGTATAATGGGAGCATGGCACAAAAAGCCGTTTTGTCCTGTGACTCACACAAGCTGTTCCAAATAGGTTTATTTATTGTGCATGATAAAAAAAAATGAATTTGATAAACAAGGGAACAAGAGAAGGGTCTGTAAAAGAAATGCATTCTCTGGCTACAGTTCAGTCCTACAATGACGTCCATCAGGGAGCAGCACTGTAGCTTAAAGACAGACAAAGAAAGCTCTTATAAGACGGTTTATGTTGTATTAGTGAATCCCCAGTTATACAGACACACACACACACACACACACACACACACACACACACACACACACACACACCTCTGTAGCTACCAGTAAAAACACACCATTAGATCAGCTGCTCTTTACTCTGCACAGCAGCATGGTGTGCAGCCAGACTCGCTCTCTTCCACCACGCCTCAACCACGTGCTCACCCCTTGCAGATGCTCTTACAATGCTGCGTAGAAGGTCTGCACCTCTTTCGTCCATCAGCTTATCAATTCTGCCCGTCACCCATATGTGGAAAGTATAATGGGTTGTCCATTGATTTTTTTGTTGGTTCATCACGCATTCATCAGTTATTTTGTTTACTCATTAGAATATTAGGACCACTCCCAGACAGTTCTCTGATAGGCTTAATTATCTTTTTTTAACCAGTCTTTTATCACATTTATTCTATATATCATCTTGATTCCAAACTGTTTGATGCTCGCTAGAACGATCTGTTTTGGTAGCAGCCATATATTTTAATATTTTATACTTTAATTGATTATTGAAGGGACAATTGGGAATTATCATAGCAGCATGTGGTCAGTTTCCCAGTCTCAGATGAGCTAGTTAACTAGAAACAATGCATTTGGTGAATATATGAGTGATGAGTGACAGCTGTGAGGCTATCTTCACCCCTGCTGTTAGTGTGCCCCTCCATTTGCCCATGAATAATGAGTGGACAGAGAGTAGCAGGAGAGGGGCAGTGAACCAGAATGGAACTGCAAAAAGCAGTCCATCCGGCTTCAGCTCATACTCTTCAAGGACACAGACCAACAACAAAGACATGTAGTGCACAACACTACAGGAGGAGTTTTTATTTATTAATAAATTCATCTGAATAACACACCGCACCAGTCTGTGTGTGTCAGTGCTTATATATTCTTTCTCCAAGAAAGAGTTGTTGTTTTTTTCACGATACTATTTGAAATTAATTACATAACTATGCACAACTATCCACAAACGTCATCATGAAAGTGCTTTTTAATGAGGGAGGACCATGTTTAATCTGGAGAATCTGAACAGAACTGTGTTTTCCATGGCTACATAACCACACTGTTGAGAATAGGATCAAAATGCCACAGGAACTAAAAGTGCAGGGTAACACACACTGTGAGGACACACTCTCTCAAACTAAATTCACATTCTGCAAACATGGGCCATCCTTCATACCGAGAATTTGCAGAATGTGAATTTAGTTTGAGAGAGTGTGTCCTCACAGTGTGTGTTACCCCGCACTTTTAGTTCCTGTGGCATTTTGATCCTATTCTCAACAGTGTGGTTTCTTCTTTTCCCATTTTATATGATTTAATAACATGACTTATTTATTTATTTTTTAGAAAAAATGCTGGTGCATGTATATGCTATTTGATTTGGCTCTTGCGTTTTCTTGTCATTTACTGGAAGCACCCTGTCCAGCACATTTTAGTGTATTCCCTGCTGCCAACACACATCAACAAGCACTTTCAGAGCTGCAGGCTGTGTTTTAAAGAAGGGGATCCACTATAATGTGCAGGACAGACTGTCCCCAGGAGCAGAGTTGAGTTAGACCATCAAACAAAAGCGTACCCTGTACTGATCAACAGCTAAGCTGGTCAACCAGCTTAACCCCTGCTTTGTCACACAGAATTTCAGCTTTGTTAGATCATGTTAATTACATTTGTATTCCTGGTCTCATCGCTGATTGTGTGTTCATTTGATATTGTATGACTTTATAAAGACTAGCTTAAGATTTGAATACTCATGACATGATGGCAGCAGGACAGAGGGCCTGGCTTACAAATGGCGCTAACAAGGCCTGTGACCAACACGCAAATTCTGTGCTAGACATTCTGGACGAGGATTGCTGCTGTTATGCTAGTGCTGCGATAGTGATGATGGAGGAGGCTGGTAGCCAGCATGATAATGCCACTTGTGGTGAGGGCTGCCGCTGACACACTAATGCTGTGGTAGCGATGTCAGAGCAGGCCGGTGGCCAGAATACTAGCCATAGGCAATTATGGAGGGCTGAGGCCAGCGCCCTAACTCTGCTGTAGTAAGGTTCTACTGTTGGCCACGATCCACATTACTTACGTAGTTTATGTTCATGTTAATGTTATGCATTTCAGTAAACGTCTTTCCATAAAATGACCGACTCGTGATGATCAGTAGCCACTCCTGTAGCTTCCTGAAGAGCTCAGAATGAGGAGCTCAATAAGGCTGCTGGTGTTGCTCTTTAAATTACAATAATTTGAACAACGGTGCTCAATGGAGATCAGATTCTTAAAAGGGTATATTATGGCAGAAATAGCTGTGTTTATACATCAGGGTCAAGTAGATGTCTCTTTCATTCAACTCACCATTGAAGAACAATTTAACTCATATCAACTTTTAGGTTCATTGTTTTACAGGGAAGACTGTACTCACACAACTGTTTAAATCATAGAATCATATATCTTTTTTTAATCAAATCATCTCTGATGCTTATAAACACAATTGTATCACTTTAAAGTGAAGAATCTGCATTTCATATCTGCGGTGTCATATCTGCTCCCACTTGATTTCGTTTTCAAACAGAAAAACTATTGAGACCAGAGATCCATTGAACAAAACAGTGCTGCTCTACTGTAAGTAGGCTACTGTAAGTAGGCTAGCCCTTCTATTCTGTCATATTTACTGGCAGTGTTTGTTTCTGTCAGTGTGATAAAGAAACTGTGTTTACAGCCTTCCCAAGCCTCTGTCCCCTGACAGAGGAGGTTACTGGAAATCCACCCTTTTAATGTGCACTCTGTGAACATTGTCAGGCCTTTCAAAAGGGCCTTGGTTCTTCAGAGTTCCCTTTTTCCTCTCCTTGTGTAGGAAAGTGCTATTATAAAATGCACAGGTAATACCCCAGGGTGCTCCCGTAATTGTTTTCTCTCCAAAACAGCCGTTAATTTGGGCGCCTGTTGTCACTCAAACTCTGAGCCTGTGAATCGTAACCTACACAGAGGAATCGCTTTGTTTTGAAAATCTTTGCTTCAGTGAGCCGCATTCATTAGAGAGGCTGCTACGCTTTTGAATACGGGGTCTAATGAAATAGGACAGGATCACAGTCATCTGTCTCACAGATATTTGTTCTAACTCACACACATATACGCACACAGTCAGCAATGTTCAGAACATCGTAAAGCATAAGAAATGACTGGACAAACACTGTAAGATGTTGGGGAGGGTGTGTGAGCTTGAAATGCCTCCAAAACAACAATTAGCTCTGACTCAGAGTGACTGACATGGCTTTTCAGTAGCTTTAAAAGCTGTTAAATTGTTCATTACGTGGAGCATGCTGGACCAGCGAAAGCTTTGAAAATGCAAGTGTATTGGCGCTGCACTGTGAAATAGCATTAGCTTACCCAGAGGGAGCAAACAGTATGTGTAACTATAATGTACTGAAAGCATTTGTTCTGTAGGGTTCTTTTTTGACCCATTAATGATAACCAGTAATAAATATCATCCTGTGACCAATACCAGGAACCAGTCATTGTTGTGGAGTGCATTTTAAAAACAGGTTCATCCAGACTTGAAGATAATTCAGAGCTGAAGTACAGTGACCACAGAATATTGGCTACATTTGCATCTTAAGATTTTCCCCAATCCGACTGAATTTTTTCCAATTCTAAATTCAGACCTGGGTGTTTATATGCACACACGACTCAGCAATCTGATGAAAAGCTGTAATCCAATCCAAAATGACAAACATGTGGACCACCCCTTTAAACAGCTGGACCAAGCTGATTGGACAACATGCCCAGCTGGTTGACCAGCATCACCAAGTATGACCGCAACCTACATTACGCTTCTCAAGAGCTAACCAGCTCGCTGAGCATCATAGGGTATGTTTTGACTAGATGACCAGCTTTTCAACCACCTTGACCGTTAAAGCATCTTAACCATGTTAAACCATCCCAAACCAGCTACCAGATTTAGCTGGTCTTCAGCTGGTATCCTGCTTAGGTTATCTTTAAGTTACCCAAAAATGCTCCTTACTTAAAAAGTTCCAGTGGGTTGTCAGCAAATCCAACATGCACAGTTTTTTCATCCTCTATTCCAACTGAAGTGTATATGTGGACTTAGTCAGTTCCAACAGAGCAATTAGTCAGATTATTAACAGATTGTTTGGGTGTGTGTAAATGTGGCCACTGTCAATCAGTGTTACATATGGATTCACTTGTCATAGCATGCTGGCTATGTCAGTCATCCAAATTCACTAGTACATTGTTACCATGTCTACAACTTCCAGCATAGCTACCACAGCATAAACATGCTGACTGCATCCATCATGCAGAATCTCTACTATGGTGGTAGCATGATGGCTACCAGTCTACACCCACATTACTGTTGTGGTGTTAGTGTTCCAGCTGCAGAACAATAACAAAACTAATAAGGAATGTGAAATATTGTTCTATTAAGAATTGTTCTCTGCCCCCTTATTTGATCCCATTAGAATTAATTTATTAATTCATATCCAAGACGACTCTTGTGCAATGGGCAGTGCCAGTTTCACCGGTAGCTGAGCCAGGGCTTGGAGGGTAGGGGGTTGGGTTGTTGGCTGGCGTAGCTAATCCTGAAAATGAATTTCTCCTGAGGATTTCCCTCTACAGCAGTCATGAGTGAAAACCCTAAGACATACTATTGACCAAGTTAGACCATCGCCTTGGTTAGAGAACTGGGCTTGGGCCTGGAAGGTCACTGATTCAGTACCCCTGGGGGTGATTGGAGTATTTACCCTCCCTGAACATCCATGAGTGAGGTTGCCTTAAGCCACCTAACCGGCTCCTTGGGTGCTGAGGTGAAGGTGTACTGCTCTGGGTGTATGTTCTCACTGTCCTATTCACTAAAATTCTGTTGTAATGCGGTGAATGGTACAGCAATGCTGCCAGCTGGTTTACTGGTTTACTATGAGTGTTCCCTCAGATGATGCTTGACCACACCACTACCTTCTCAAGCTCATTGGAAAATCTTCCATGTGTGGGTGATGTAGATGCACACATGGTTAGGTTTTATGAAAGCAATGGAAACACCCATCACGACTAGTCAGACCCACCAACACCCAACCGTCAGAGTGTGCAAGAACTAAACACATAACATTACATTACTGGTTGTAATAATATCAATATCGGACTGATAATACTTGTGCATTCTTGATGTGTAGTGTTATAGCATGTTTCATTTTTCCTCGAAGGGAACTTTATAAAGGGATAAGAGATGGAAACGGTGCTGGGAGCTAAGTTCCAAAAATGAATGAAGTGGGCAGAGAGAAACAAGATCAGAGTTTACACATAGGACACCAAATTAAAACCCAGCATCAGAGAGGAGCCCACTGTGCAGCCTCATTACTGACTATCACAATTAGCCCAGCGGTGCAGGGCATAATCTAATAAACAGCCACCCCGCCACTTCCAGCTATTGCTTCGGTTGACGATACAAAGTGTGGTTCTGTTGTTCTGCTCACACAAACACTTTTTTTCTCTCTTTTTCACACAAACACACAAACCTGAAATGCACTACGATAAAGCAGGGCTGCTGAATGAATTAAAGCTGTGGCCACTAGTTCTACTCACCATAATGTTTTCCCATGTGCTGCTGATTTGTCCCAGTCATGTACAAAGCGGACAGATTAGTGCAATCTCTGCTGGTTAGCAGATGGTGTCCCAGTGCAAATGTAATCCCTCGCTTATGTGAAAGGACAAAAACTAATTTTTCATTATAGGTTGTTGGGTTTTGTCATTGAAATGGAATAATTGACATATCTAATTGGATTTCCTTTTCCCAAATGCTATTAAGATACCAACCCTTTTTTTTTGTAACTACAAAATACTGATTGAAATAAGTTATTCATTTAGTCATTTATTTCCATCTACACATCATTTTCCTGTAGTCCTGTGAAAACAGTGAGCTATGTGAACCTATTTCAGTCACTAGAGAAAACATCTTTATATTTCTTCACACTGTATCTTTTGAGATCTCCTGAAAAGTCTTTGCACTGAGGCATGGTTCACATAAATTAGTGTTTGTGTCGATAACCAGGTGTTATGTAATGGGGAAAACCACTGTGAAACCCACGATTTTCGAATTAGATCTAAAGAAGAAGTTCACTTACTTTTTCTAGCCTGCTCTGTGGATGTTTACTCAACATGCTCAGTACAAGACATGAACAGCATGCACAACTGTTTGTTTTTCATTGTTTTAATTAAATTATATTTGTCTATAACTGTAATCAATGCAGATTATGTCATTTCTTGCAATTGTAGTGAACAACATGTCAATTTGATACAGGTAAAGTTAGCAAAGTTAGCTAATTACACAGCTTTCTAGTCATTATGATAAATAATTTTAATGTTTATAAGCATGTGTTTTAAAATGTTTATTGTATTTATATCATGACACTGTGAATATAAATGTTTATATTTGTTTGTAGCTGCAAAAGGAGGAAAACTGGATTTTTTTGTCTATAATATGTCGCACGGTATGCTTTTTGCCTGCATCTGTATCCTCTATATACAAACACACACACACACACACACACACACACACACACACACACACACACACACACACACACAGTTATCCTTGTAGCAGATGAGGAAAGGCCTTTAGCTTGCTGTCAGCTTGGCGCCAGCTCCTCTGGGCTGCTGCTGTAGGGTCATACAGACTGACCCTGTCACAGCCAGCCTGTCCCACCATCCCATTTGCAGGATGCTATGCAGAATGTAGTTGTACTCAGAGAACTGAGTGCACTGTATAAACACTAAGAGTGCTGAGTGGATGAGCTGGTGGTATGTGAACAGACAGAGCAGTGGTGTGGACCATGACTTGCTCAGTCCCTTGCTCTCCCTCAGCACCGATATGGCATTACCCAGATAGTGTTTCTTAGTGGCAGTGATGATAAAATGATAAAAGCTTTTATAAGCTTTCTAGAACAATATAATTCAAAACATGGCACTATCCTAAATGTTGGTCTAGACATTGACCTGTGTAATGAACTAGGATCTGTTGTATATGTATATAAATATTATGTAATAGTTCTTCAAATATTAGCGCCATTAAAGAGCTCTGATATTGAATCAGCACCCAGTATCATCCAAAAGCTTGAGATGAGATATTGGAATTGGTTCAGAGAAAGTTGGACTGGTGCATCCCTAATCCAGGCACTTAAATGGAAAAAACATTAGGATTAATAAGGCTGCCTCCTACTTTCTGTGCTCTTGTGAACAACAACTCAACACTAACCAAAAATAACACAGACTAGAGGAAGGAAGCCCTTGTGCCGTGTTGCTCCTTGCGGGAAGGAATGTTAACAAAAAGTTTCCGTTTGATATTCTAATGCTTTCGGAAATGTAAGCCTATACCTTCCCAATAGGCCCTCTGGTGAATAAAGCCTGGGATTTGGGCCAAGAACATTTTCCTAAAAAAAGAAAATGTAAATCAGGAAAATGAATTTGGATCATTATTTGGTTATTATTTGATATCTGAAATCACAGAAGATCAAACAAAACATTTTTAATATTTCTGTTTTTGATTTTATATAGTTACTCAAATCATTAAAAGCAAATATAAACATGAGAACAACATTGTAGAAACATGTGTTGAAATTACACTTACTGTATCTCTTATCTGGTTCAGATTAGAAAAATACAAAATATGCCTTGAATCATTTACCACTAATATTACTATTAATATTAATAATATTACTATTTTTTTTTCTTTTCAGCCTTGTTTTTGAGCCATTTGTTATAGAGTGTAGTTCTTCTGACCATGTCATTGTATTGGCCAGTCAGACCCATCTAGTGATTTTAAAATGTCTTCAGAAAAAATCAAATATGATAGGGTAGAGAGTAAACCAAGAGCACACGTGGGACTAGCTCTCCTCTCCTAGCTGAGCCGTTCCCTATTGTGCTCTCCATTGTGTCTTTGCTCCATTGTTCTTCCCTTGATACACTGCACTGTAGAACTATGCTGCAGTTAGACAAAGCCACGGCAGAGTAGGAACCTAATCTAATCTCCATAGCCACAATGCTGAATTGCTTGCAGGCTCTCAACAGCAAAGCTCTTGAGGAAAGAGCCTAAGTTTCCCTCCCATGGGAACACCACACTGAGATGCCACATCAGCTTCTTCCCTGGATCTGAGGCAAGGGTCTAATCTTACAGCCGTCCAACTTAACACTTGGCTTTGTTATGGATAATCTGTATCATCTCCCCAACACGGCCCTTCTGACTGCCCTGGGCCCTTATAGTGTACAGAGCCTTCAGCTATGTTACTGTTCTTTCCAATCTTGCTCCTTCTTGTTTTATTAACATCAGACATCTTTTTTTTTCACTTTCCTGTGCCTTTCCCAACCCTGCATCTTTGCCTTTTATCTCAAAGATTGAAAGTCAACAGAGCTCTACCGACACCATGCTGCATCTGTGCTAGTCTCTTAATGGCCACCCACAGAGTTCACTGAAAGAGCAGAACAGAGAAATGCTGTAAGCTGTGGTGAAGTCAGGTTTTTACTTGACATGTTGCATTTTCATTCATGCAATGCCTGGATCCTCTTACTGTAATTCTCCTGTAAGTCCTTTAGAATTTACAGGAAGAGTGATTAGCTGAAGCGCATTAGAGGCAGCCGTGTGGCAAAGGAGTGTCAACTAATGCACTGTTTGAGGCAAATCCCTACTGTGAGTGAATTTCATGACCGTCTCATCCATATTTGACATATATTTTTTACTTTCTGTAATTATGAATGGAGGAATGTTGTTTATTCCTGTGTAGGTGAGCATGAAAGGTTCTGACCACATCACATCACTCACCTGAGGGTCAGTGCGGCTGATGGCATCTGCTTTGTCGTTACCTGATCTGCTGTTGACACCAGGTCACTCTGACAATGCAGCCAAGGACACCCATCACACTGACTTCTTTGTGTTTGTGGCTTCAATTTCCAGCCAATAGTGGCAACTCAATTGAATCAGCTCTTCCACCGGAGGGTAAACTGCAAATACTAGACAGAATCTTTTTTTCTAGTAAATGAAAGACCACAGACAGAGGATAATGCAGAATTTATCAGCTTCTTTCTTCATCCAAACCCTGCCACTGTGGTGTTTTTGCTAATACATCCTCCTTATATATACACGTTTCGGCAGGTTCTGTATTACGTATTTATTTACATGTTCTATGATCTTCATTCATTAATGAATGAATGAATGAATGATCTTCATTCACATTGAATATTTTGTATGACATTGTAATTTATGAATCTCTTTTGCTGCATGCAAATAATGGAAAATAGCACTAGTGCAAGTTACATTCTGAACATTATGGCTGTGAAATGGATCCCTATTCCTTCAATAATAATATTATATAGGGAGAGACTATTTATGTTTATTTAGTTTAGTTTATTTAGTTTATTTTAGTTTACATTCAGACAGAAAAGTCAGAAAAGTGCATCAGCACTGGTCGCATAAACTCGACAGTGAGTTCTGTTTGCACACATTAATTCTGAATTATAGTTAGTAAAGCTCTGTGTTGTTCATGGAATAATATTTGATTATGTCTCTAACATAAACCTCCAATTAATGAACTAACTTTCCAGGAAAACTTATGAACTTTACAGCGTCCAGTGGCTTGTAACTATCACTGTAACTATTAGCTAGCACCTGTTTGAGCAAACAAAGTGAGCTCCATGTGTTCCACTGTGTTGCTTAGTAATGAGATTCAGTTGTATTCTGGTCAATATTCAGGTCATGTAAGTGAGCTATAAGGTTTACTATAAATGACCAGTGAATTGTGGAAGATTATAGTGCCTTCAAAATCACGGTAGAATACCATTTTACGAGGAAAGCTGACATGACTGACATACTCGTTAGTGCCCTGAAACATAGAGATTTCTTCATTTCCTTTTCCGTCATTCAGTCAGCCTATGATTTTGGTTCTTAGTATGTTCTGTAAAGTTCCAAAAGTATTGCTAATCAGGTATTTTATTTTTGTATGTTTACTATTGGGAACATATTCTGTTGCTTCCATAATGTTAGTTTTTGTCTAACTAGGAATGTTGTGTAAGGAACATTTTAATAACTAATATTGCGATGCAAACCATAATCATCATATTTTCAGAACATTAAAACTTACTGGGACATTAACTCTGTAATCTTCGTCCATGTTCCTACAATGACTTTAAAAGCCTATAAGAAAGATTAGATTTTTTTCACATATTGTTTTATGTTACAAACTGGTAATGACACATGCAAATGAGGGAAATGGATGGCAGTGCCAAATAACATGAAAACTGTCACAAGTAACGATAAGCAATGTATTACTATGATGCTAAGAGCAAATCTGCATTATATCAGTCTTTCTTTTGTTTCTTCTTCTGTATTGATTATAGGGTTTCCTCTCTTTTATTCAATAACACACACACACACACACACAGCTAATGAATTTGTCCATAAATACATGCTTCTGTGGTGGAACCCATAGAGAAGATAAATTTTGGATTCTTTGGAAAAATCTACTGTCCAGTTCATTCACATGGAATTTTTGGTATGACCTTGGATTTTATGAATCATTAACGCTGCCTGCAAATCAGTGAAAAGAGCACCAGTTCCAGATTTTACACCAAGTGCAAGTGTAATCCTATTTATGAATATAAAATTGTGGCACTGCATTTTTTCCTTAGTGCCTATAGGTACATTTAGGGGTGTATTTTATGAAGCTGGCCCTGTATCTGTAATATAGCAAGATTACAAGAAAATAAAAGCATTTTAATAATTAATGTAAGTCAGTGTACAAAGATTGAAGTGATTTTAGACCATTTTATTGGGTCATTCGTCATGAAAAAGAAAGAGAATCTCTTGTTGAAGTGTTGTCCAGCAGTGTTAACCATTTCCACCAATGTCTGTTTTGTTCTTCAGTGATACAAAGCATCAAAACTGATTTTCACAATGGTTGATGCATTAGACAACCTACGTGTAAGCTTCCTCTTCATACCTGGAGTGCGTTGTGGGTGTCATTGTCTTCACTCACTCCTCTGTCCCTGGAGGAACACATGAGAACTCATCTATTACTTTCTATGCCACCAATCTCTAACTCTGTGTCTCTAATGGTGGGGATGAGTCATGAATTCCTCTCCTGTAGGGGCTAATGTAGAGGGTGGAATGTAGGCTTGAGAGTGTGTGGTGTGAGAATTGAGGGAGTGATGCAAATGCAGTAGCATGTATAACACTTACATGCAAATATGCTCATTCCCCTGGTAGCCTGTGACATGTTCTCCTCGCTTTCATCTCTGCTGAGAGATCTCCAAGGTTTTCACACTCCCTCACCAGACAGATTTATAATCGATACCTCCTGTACTTTATCTGAAATTGCTAAATTCACATGACTGCACAACTCAAACACTATAATATACAGCTGACGTCCTGGCCTCAGTATTGAATCAAAATGATTGTTCTGTCCTTTCAATATTCAATCATTTTCTGGTGACATCAGCATGATATCGATATGCCATCTCTGGTTGTATACTCCTGTGGAGTTGGTTCAATTAGAATAGAGCCGACTGAGGTCATTCCGATACAATTTCTATCCGACTGAACAAGAATAGCCATGTAAACATCTGCATCCGATTGCATTCCCAATCAGAATGTTTAAGAATGTTTTGCTTATGTGCGTTTGCATCTGCAAATTCTTTGGGAACAATTGACGGCCATAAAGTGAGCAATAACGAGCTGTTCAGATTTGAGCAAATGAAGGCATATGGATTCACAGGAACTGCAGAGCAAATTAAGAGCAGATGGAAGTTTCTAAAGTCAGTGAATTACAAAGCTAAGAAAAGTGGTTCTGATCCGTCTACATTTCTCTTTTATGAAATGTATGAAATGAATTCATGGGAGATTGACCCCTTGGAGGAAAACGCTGTGGATGTTGCATTTACAGACGACCTGCTGGAAAATGTGAACGACGGTACGTTTTTTGGTAACTTAAGGTAGTTGATACACTGCTGAAAAATCCAGCTTAAGACCAGCTTTAGATGGGAGCTGGTTTTGGATGATTTAAGCCTTAATGCTTTAATGGTCAAAGATGCTTTAATGGTCAAGGTGGTTGAAAAGCTGGTCATTTTGAAAAAACATTCGCAATGATGGTCAGTGAGCTGGTTAGCACTTGAGAAGCCTTTTGAGAAGCATGTTGCCGCTGATTGTGGTCATACTTGGTGATGCTGGTCAACCAGCTGGGCATGTTGGCCAATCATGTTCATAGTGGTGGTCCACGTGTTTGTCTTTTTGGATTGTATTACTTGCAGTGTGCATGTAAACACAGCTTTTTCATCAGATTGTTGAGTAGAGTGTGTATATAAACACGTAATATCCTTACATGTAAATGTAATCACTGACAAAGAGGTATCAACTGCTGGTATAGTGTAGGAGGTAACATCATTACCCTCCATTTGGCAGACTGGGCTTCATTTTCCAGCACAGGTGAGTGTGCTATGGTATCAGTCGTAAGGCTCTGAACGCTCCATTCACATTCACCTGTAACATGGCTGTGATATAAGGGCAGATTCATAAAGCACACTGGCAGATTAACAGTAAAGGCATGCATAACATGCTTATCATCTCTGCTAAATCATAAACCAAGGATTACCACTCCTCCTTATGCTTTTTGCCATTAGCGACTCATAAACCACAGCATTACTGCAAAGTACTATGGATGATCTTGATGGTTAATGTCCCGGTCAGAGGCTGGAATGGATTTAGTTTGCAGACATGCAAAATCTCACAGCAGTCTTGCAGAACATCTGCACAGATGTGAATTTTTTAAAGTTTATTCTCATCTGTTGGAATTGAGAATAATGACAAACATCACTGCTTGTCAAGAAGAGTGCATGCCCAGAATGAGAAAACCAAAAGAAATCAGAGTATAGGGTATACATGCGTTGAGAAATCTGATTGCTGGGTTTCTAGACCTTGCTCTGATTTGAGAAATTGGAGTATGCTGTTCATCACCACTGTACCTGCAGAAATCTGATTAAGAATGGATTGAGTACATGTAAACACACTTAATGATGAAGACACTATTCTTCTTTTCACAGTGAGTGGAGCATCACAATGATTTTAAAGATGGTTTTATTAAGGCCACAGTATGGGCTAATCAGCTGAGAGTGTGTACCAGCATCAAGACAACAGTGGTAAACCCTTTAGATTTTTCTATATTTCTTCACAGATGTATATTTTGATATAACATTCTATCAAATTTTCACACAAACACTAAAAGTATATATAGAGAATAAGGCTGCACAATATATTGTTTCATGATTGACATTGCAATGTATGCATCGCAGGACATCTGATGTCACACAAGGCAAATTAAATTATGTATTTTCTATGACATATCTACTAGAATCAGATTATAGCAGCTCAATGTCATTTATTTTAATCCAATCATATAATTTTAGCAAATTTGGTAAAGAAAATTCCTGTATTTCTTAATACAACAAAACAACAAAATATCACAGTGGTAGTTTTTTCAATATTGTGAAGCACTAAATGAGAACCAAATCAAACAAATGAGGCACAATACAATAAATCAAAAAATGGATGAAGCATTGGGTCAAATTTATGCAGAAATAGAAAATAGAAAATTCTAAAGGCTTCCCAAACTTTCAAGCACCACTGTAAACTATGATACTCTGTATTTTTGTAAACTTACAGAAAAGAAAATGAATTTTTGATTAAAAAAAGTTTATCTGTTACTGTAAGGATTATAAATCGATACAGGAGCATGCAAATCAAAGCAAAGGCCTCCTTTCTAGATTACATCAAAAAATGGTATCCCAGATTGAATGAATGAATGAGCAACTGTGATACTGTGATGCTATTTGCTCATAACATCAGGAGTTCTTCCAGTATCCATGATGCATATCTGCTGCATAGTGCATTCACAGTTGCCTGATTATATTTCTCTGAGTTTGTATTAAATGGAAAAGGAGGTGTTTTAACATTTGGCCAGTTTCTAACTTGCCACGTATGAACTGCCGTGGATGCCTTCCAACATCTAGGACGTTCTCTCTGGCAACCCTGTTTGTGGCCACATCTGCTGCAGGCAGGGGTTGCCCGAGCTCAGTATGAGATGTGGTTGGTTTACCAGTGGCACCCTTTCATTCTCTTCACTGGATCCCTGTACCTCTCAGTGACTCTGGGTTTAAAAATAGCATCCCAGTGGTGCTACTTTATCCAGTGTATGTAGGGCAGTGGAGAGCTAGAGAAGCAGACTGGCTTCTGGCTGAGTGGGGTAGGGCTTAGCAACTATCTTCACACAAAGCAAACACCGGCCTTCACTGTGCAAAACCACTAATCATATGGTGACTATTGAAAACACACCTTGTTTTCTGTAGCGCCACAGGGGTTTTCATGCAGCCCACTCTCATCCAGAACACCTCCACCTTCACACACTCATATACACTCTGCTCACACTCACCCCATCTGTCCATTTTTGTCCTCCTCCTCCTCTTCTGCTTTTTTTTTTTTAGTTTTGCATGTCACATGATCAGGATCAGTCACAGTATTGTCGATGTATAATGTACAACTGGGATCCATTTAATTATATTCAAACAAAACACCATGTATTTCATTCCCCTTGAATTTCTACAGTGATTACTGTTATTAACCCCGGAGAAACTGTTTTTAATAATCATTGTAATAAATGAGCCACGACGTGTTTGTTTTCCCCATTTTTGCATTGGAACTATTAGGCTAACTTAGCTTATACGTAAATAAATCTTATATGTGCTGATTAGCTGAAATGTTCACAACTCACAAAATGCAAGTCATGAGTCCTTAAACATGAGCCCAAGTCAAGTCATAAGTCTTTACTGTCCAGGGAAGGTTTTTCTTCTAGATTTTGGAGCATAGCTGCAAGGAAATACACTGGCAATAAGTAATAGGTTCATGTTTATCTGCTCTTATTCTATTGACAATACCTCACTACAGGGGCTAGACAACATAATTCATTCTGCGTTCATTCAAAGTTCTGTCCTTAGATATATCCATTTTGAACTCCCTCTAGCCAAAGTCTACCACGTATGGTGCTCAGAGTGAAGCCATGCTGCACTGCATTGTTTACATTTGGTGCCACTCACTGGAAACGTGTTTGCTCTAGTTGCATATTGTGATGAGTCACAAGAATAGGGGTTGTGTTCCAAATCAGTGTGATATAGCTACTTATACCATGTCTAAATAATGGAACAACTCTTGCTGTTCACTAGTTATTGTTAAGGAGTCACGAGTCACTATGGACGAGTTGCAAGGAAAGTCTGAAGTCTGTTTGTATGCGACTTAAGTATGACTCAGACTTAAGTTGCTTACTTGAGTCCACATTGCTGCTGATTAATATCGGACCCTGTTACATAATCTGGAATAAATTCAGGCTGGCTCACAGTTAGGGGTTGGCAATCTGACAATATTTTAATCAATTTGTGATAATTTGTTATTGTGATGCACAGTATGCTTTTCTGAGCATATCCCAGATATTGTCAGTGAAGAAAACACTGTGAAAAACTGTTTAATTGGATGGAATGCATCATCCAATTTTTTTACTCTTCCTAGAGCTGACCGTCCAGCCAAGTGGTTGTGGTAGGGCCTTTGTCAGGGAGGTGACAAAGAACCCAGTGCTGACTATGACAGCTCTTTGGTTTTGCTCTTTGGAGAGAGGAGGACCTTACAGAAGGACAACCATTTCTGCAGCACTCCACCAATCAGGCGTGTATGGTAGAGTGGCCAGATGGAAGCCACTCCTCAATAAAAGCCACATGACAGCCCGTCTAGAGTTTGCCAAACGGTACCTAAAGGACTCTCAGACCATGACAAACAAAAACATTGAACTTTTTGGACTGAATGGCTTCAGTGGCTTCCGGACCACTCTGTGAATGTGCTTGAGTGGCCCATGCAGAGCCCAGACTTGAACAGGTTCTGCAAAGAAGAATGGGAGAAACAGGTTTGCCACGCTTGTAGAATCATATTCAAAAAGACTTGAGGCTGTAATTGCTTCCAAAGGTGCTTTTTATTTACAAAGATTTCCAACAAACCTTCCTCACTTTGTCATTGTGGGGTATTGTGTGTAGACGTTTGAGGGGATCAACTGAATTGAATCCATTTTAAAATAAGGCTGTAACATAACAGTGCTGTGAAAACTTTCCAGATGCACTGTATGTGGTGCTGAAATACAATGCGTATCCAGCACACTGCAAAGTAACCTCAGGGTGAACAACCAGATTAGAATTCATCTGACATTTATGTCACGCCAGCTCAGATTCTTCATGATTTATGAAGAATAGTGCATGGGTAATTCGATATTTTATGATAGTGTCATCAAAATGTCTTGCATGTATTGTTTAGCAGAACCGGTTAGGTCAGCAGTATAAATGCAGAAGTAAACGAAGAATCACAGCCGTCTCTAAGAGGACAAAAACAACAAATCATTCTTTAAAAGCAGGGTTACTTTAAGGATGTTTTAAAAAAAAAAAAAAACTTCACGCAGTTCATTGCTACTCTTATTAAAGCAATGTAAAATCACACTTACAGATACAACCTGATGAACCTTCATGCGACATTAAAAGAAGCTTTGTGCATCTTTTATGGACTGAAAACCCACTAGCACACAGAAAGCATTTTACCTCATCAAGGTTTTGGAATGCAAATGTGATGATTTGATTGCTTCTCGGCTTTGCTTTAACTTCAGTTAAACTTCAGTTTAGTGCAGATCTAAAAAAAAAAAAAAAACAAGACACCAAGCATGACTCAGCTGATCTTCTAAATGTGGGCTAATGTTTACTAAACTATTACTTTAGGGTTTCTCAGTAGACAGATAGATAGATGTAGATAACTCTGCTTTCAATTAGATCAGTTTCAGATTTATTGACTGAGCTCCAAAATGCCTGTCCTATCGCTTGGAGAGAAGCATCTGAATTGTTATGGTTTTCATGCTGAGTTAATTACCACTTTGGCTGTCGTAGTGTGTTATTTAGATACACGTGGGTAGATGAGCTGATGTCTCAGCAGATCTGTTCCTCATTTGCACCGTCAGAAACACAGAGAGCAGACTGTAGATAAATGAAACAGAAAGTCTCCTTGTGGAAAAGCTGATATCTGGAACTGTTTGTGAATTTCTTGTTTGTGTGAGTGTGTAGTCGTGTTGATGTAGCTGCAAATAAGATAAGTACATCCTTTTTACCTGCTGATATGTCTTAGTTTGACATTTCTGGGATGCACCACTCTCTTCATTCCACAGCATCTCTGTAGAGTTAAAATCAGGACTCTGACTTAACCATTCCAAAACTTTCAATCCAATGTTTTGTGCATTTGTTCAAATTTGTCTCATCATTCCATAAAACATAAAGCTTCATGGAATATCCAGGTGGTCTTGGGTCAGTTTGAGATAACAGTGGCCCCCTCATATCAAGCCCTTATAAAAAATTTCAATGTTAAAGTACCTGAGGAGCTCAGGTGCATCTTGTTTCCACTGATCATCCTTCAGATGTTTCTACAGCTTGACTGGATACCTGTTTTAATTTCAGTTGATTGGACATGATTTGGAAAGACACACACCTGTTTATAAAAGTTCCCAATGTAGACAGTACATGTCAGAGCACAAACCAAGCCATGATGTCTAAGGAATTGTCTGTAGACCAGGATCGTATTGAGACACAGATGTGGGGAAGGGTACAGAAGTATATTTGCTGCATTGAAGGTCCCAATGGGCACAGGGATTGGCCTCCATCATCCATAAATAGAAGCAGTTTGGAACCACCAGGACTCTCCCTAGAGCTGCCCACCAGGCCAAACTGAGTGATCGTGGTAGAAGGGCCTTAGTCAGTGAGGTGATCAAGAACCCATTGGTCACTCTGAAAGATGGAAGACACATTCCCCAATCCAATGCCCATGATCAGACCATGAGAAACAAAATGATGAACTTTTTGGACAGAATGCCAAGCATGATGTCTGGAGGAAACCAGGCACTGCCTAGCCAAATTCCTACAGTGAAGCATGGTGGTGGCAGCATCATGCTGTGAGGATGTTTTTCTGTAGCAAGAACTAGTCAGCGTTGAAGGAAAGATGACTGCAGTGATGCACAGAGACATCCTTAATGAAGGTTTGTCTTCCAACAGGACAAGGACCCTAAGCACACAGCCAAGATACAAAGGAGTGGCTTTGGGACAACTCTGTGAATGTGCTTGAGTGACCCAGCTAGAGCCCAGGCTTGAACCCGATTGAACATTTCTGGAGATATCTAAAAATGGCTGTGCACAGCTGCTCCTCATCCAATCTGATGGAGCTTGAGGCTGGAATTGCTGCCAAAGGTGTTTCAACAAAGTATTGAGCAAATACTGTGAATATGTATGTACATAATATTTTTGTGTTTTATTTACATTTGCAAAGACTTCAAAACCATTTCTCCGTTTGTCAGCGTGGGGTATTGTTTGTAGGGGTTTGATGGAAAATATGAACTGAATCCGTCTTGAAATAAGGCTGTAACATAAGAAAATGGGGAAAAGGTGAAGCACTCTGAGTACTTTCCAGATGCACTGTAGATAGATAAATAGAGAGATAGATAGGCAGACAGACGTGTGTATGTGTCTCTCTGTGGACACCGAGGTAGCACTTTGTCCAACCCTCGTATGACACCACTGCAGTCAACCTACAGACAAACGTGAGCGAGGGAAAACGTGCATCTGCCAAAAATAGCAACATCATCACAGAGGGAGCGAGACAGAGGGAGAGAGAGAAATCTGATGAAGCAAGGAGAGGAACAGGAAGAGGGCGAGGGTGCCGTCACTGACTGCTGCCAAGACCTGTCACTTCCACGCCCCTGCTAAAGCACACTGGAGAGCAGTCAAGACCAGGGGCCACCTGAAGCACAAATACACCACACATATGCACACATGCATACACAGACTGTCTGTCTCTTTCTTACACACACACACACACACACACACACACACACACACACACACACACACACACACACGTATACAGGTCAAACTCACTAGAGTGCAGTCAAGGGCACTTTCAGTAGGGGGCTTTGGGAATTAGATGACATATGTGTTATCTATACGTTGTCGTCAGTAGAGGTCAAAGTACTATGCCTGTGCCTGGGATGGTGCTTTTGCAAAATCAATGCACAAATAGCCCCCAGAATCATCTTTCCCACCCATGGGACAGGAGCCTAAGTGTTTCCATAAGTGTTTCACTATAGCCAGTATAGAAACTATATTTTTACTGTAGCCTGATTTCAGTCCCATGGCGTCTGCTTTAAGTACCTGGGATGGATTTTCCAATATTGATCGGTTTTTAAACATTAATGAGGTATTAGATTAGTATTTAAAGTCTCTTTTTCACTTCATCACTAATTGTACTGAATATGCATTCCATTAAAAGGCATTTTGAATGTAATAATAATTGATATAATGTACTACTACTACAGCATTAAAACTGTATTAATAATATAACCCTCAGTTCCTCAGGTGGCCAGTCATTTACCATTTAAACCAAGCATCTGGGTGCATGTGCTCAGTGTGAACTAGGAGAGAAAAACACACTAACTTGGGTGCTGGGTTTAAAGCTATCCCAAGTGCTGGCAAAATATGTCAATAATGGACTTAATAGTGGGATTTGCTGTGGTTTCTGTGGCTGGTCCTTGGTTGACATGGTCCCACAGACTGATATGTTCGATGTAGAATATTTCTTCAACACTGCCGAAATGCAGCAATATCTGTGTGAATCAATGTAAATTGTCCCGTTTTACCAGCCAAGTACTTGCTTATATAAACAACACATTTCCCTTGTTGTTGTAAAACACAGCAGAGAAGTTTTGCTTTGACAGCTGTGCCTCTGCAGATCCTCTTGTCGCATAACCTCAAAACCTAATATTTGTCATGTTAAATTCAGAATGTGCTGATTTCTGACACTGTGAATAAATACATCTGCTTTCATGAGGCTGTGGTTATTCTGTAATTGGAATTTAATGGTGCAAGAATGTAACTCCAACACTGTTTAAAGGTGGAATTTCAGCTTTGTGCTGAGATAATCATATTGCAAAATTGTGTTGCTTATCATTTTAAACTGATAAATCATTTTATCTCATTCAGATCCAGTCAAACAATGCCATGAAGTTTCACCACTTTTTTTAAAATGAATATTGTGCTGTTATGATGTTAATACACTACTTGAGACACCATACCACTTAAAAAGCTACCACCTAAAAGTCCATAATGTCTTCTTAGCAACGGCATAGCAACCACCTCAAAAATCATAGCAACCATTACTACCATTTACTACAAAATTGTGTAGTAAGTGCTTAGCAACACCTTAGCAACTGCTTAGGAACAGCATAGCACAGTTACTTATAATCATAACAATAAACAATTTATAAAATACATTCTTTTAAAAAATATTTCAGTCCATTTTTAAAAACATTGACAAATAGCTTCACAACTCTTAACTACTGTATCTCTTTCCATGCTCGTCCCGCATGTTTACCCATATAGATGTAACTCAGATTTCATTGTTTCGAAACAAAAAGCCACTAAAAGGACAGTAATCAATTTGCAGATGTCATAAATTGAAATGTGGAGTGGGTATGGTGTCCTCTGCAGCGGATGTGTTCAGATGTCTGCATGTGGGTTTCTGTGTGGGATCTGTTTGGAACAATGCTTGTCTGTCTTCCCACAGCTACACTATGTTAGTGCTGCATGAATAAGCAGGTTCCCTTCCCTCCATACCATCTTTCACTGCCTGTTTCTCACACTGAAACAAACTCATGTATGCAAACTCTTGTAAATGGCACGGCATACATTCTCAGCTAGGAATTGGGCAGGTTTTGATGCAGGTTTGGAAGTTCTCAGTATTAAATTTGGCCAATAATAAAGTCTCACAGATAATGAGAAAATGGCACTGATAATAACATTCAGATGCAAGGAATTGTATGGCTCGGGCTCTCAGAGTCTGAGTGGTCTAATGCCGTAGCACTGTGATCCGAGGATTGCAGGTTCGAATCCTTGGGCATGGTGCTTGCCATCAGCAGCCTGAGTCCAAGAGAGCAAAAATTGACCTTGCTCTATATAGGTTGGTTGTGTGTTGCTGGTCAAGACAGGCATCATTGCTTCGCTTTCAAGCTCATTGGCTGCCCAGCAATGATGCAATGCGAACAGTATTGAAAGAGCTGGCTTCATGTGTATCGAAGGAGGCTTGTCTTCACCCTCCTAGTGTCGAGGGCATCCTATGTGATGGGGGAGGGTCCTATTGGGGTTGGGTTTACAACAACTATTAAATTGGCCTTTGCCAGCTACTTATCCTTATTGTTAAAAAGTCAGATATTCAACCCCTTTTTTGTCTCTTTTCTTTCACAGATAAACTGGATACAGACTTTCTGAAGAATACCTTCAGTGATGTAGATGACCCTTACACATCTCTTCTGTCCAGTCAGAGTTACTCCTCCCACCAGGACACCTCCTACTTCTCAGGCGACCTGGGCAGGGGGGAACAGAATCCGCCAGTGGGCACAGATGACCTCATCGCTGGCCTGGAGTCCCAGTCTGCCATGTTCAGCTCAGACTCGGGCATTGAGATGACCCCAAGCACCGAACTGGGCTATAGTTCTCACAAGCTCCGTGACTTGGACAAGCCTTCTGATTCCACCTACAGCTACATGGACATCAGCAGCAGGGAGAAGCCCCAGCAGCCCCAGGAGGACTGGGGAATAAGAAGTGTCATTGATGGTGCCTCACTGACCAGCCTGAGGAGAGAATGCTACCTGGAGAAGAGCCCTTCTCCAGTGGAAGTGGAGACTCTGGGCCCTGCAGCAGCACTGGACTCGCAGACCTTCCCTTTCGTTGAGGAGCCTTCAGACGATGAGCTGAGTGACTACCAACCCTACCGCTCTCCAGGAGCTGAAGGCAGTGCTAGCCCAGTCAAGATAACTCTGACCGAGATGCCACCTTCATCAGTCTCACCCACTCACCACCCACCTCCAGTAACAGTGTCGGAGAAAGAGAGCATCCTGAGCTTGGGGCTGCAAGGAGTGCCCACCGTAACACTGTCCGAGCCGGAGGATGAAAGTCCGGGCTCCTCCACACCACCACTTACCGGTGAGCCCTGAGGGTCCATAAAGAGCACACTTTTGGTCAAGGGGGGAAAATGTTTAAAAAGAGTTGTTAATTAAAACAAGTTAAATAACCTAATAGAGTTAAATGCAAATAATATTATATACAATTGCCCTTTTTATATGAGAAAAGTTAGAAAAAAATTAATTGGAAGACATCTGCTCATGAAATTTCTATGTTAATGTAAATATTATATCTTACACTTGACAAATGCTTTTAGAAGGTGATTATTTATAGAACTAATAAATTATAGTCAGATAAAGCCATGAAGCCCTTTCCTGTCAGATTAGACTGAAGTTCAGGTTGTACCTGTTTTAACCTCTGGTTAACAGTTTTTGATTTTGGCTGTGAGCCGAGAAAAAAGGCTGTTTTTATGTCTGATTTAGGTCCTTATGGTGCAGTAGGTTTGTGTTAGCCTGTGGTCTGTGTTCTACTGGGATGAGGCCAAGCACCATCTCTTTGTATTACTTAGTCCACACATGCTCACTCAGAGGGATGTCTTAGCATAGCAGATGGCTATAGCCATTGCAGGAACTGTGCTGTACCTGCACCAAAAACTGACCTGTCTCTCTATGTTCTTCTCCCTGTTTCCCTCTCACTACTGAAGAGTCAGACTCTCCATCTGATCCTGTGATTTATGCCAGTGAAGTGAAAACTGTAAGTTCCACTCAGGAGAAGATTCTGGAGTCTTCCCAAGCACCCTTTCAAACTACTCCCATGCAAAATTCGGCGGAACCTAAGATCACCTCTTTTCATGCTAAGGATGCTGATGCCAGTGGTGGAGAATCCGGCGACTCTGAGATTGAGCTTGTGTCTGAGGAGCCCAGCCCACAGGCTCCTAGCTCTGGGTACATGAGCTTTAGCAAAAGTCTCACCACCACCACCACCACCACCCCTTCAGCGCCTGCCCCTACTCAAGCCTCTGCTCCAATCTCTACCCCTGCTTCTGTCCCGTTTATCCCTCCAGCCCCTGCCTCTGCTCCCACTACTGCTCCAGCAACTGTACCAATCCCCAGCCCGGCCATGCAGTACAGCATCTTGCGGGAGGAACGTGAAGCCGAACTTGACAGTGAGCTGGCCCTGGAGTCCTGTGGGGAGGAAAGCCCTAAAAGATTCCCTGGCGACTCCGCAACCACCAAGCCAGACAAGACCGACACACATCCGCCCAAATCTCCTTCTCCTGTGTCTACAGCCACAGCTGCTCTCCCTGTGAGCCCAGCCCCTCCTCCTGTTGCTCCTGCTCCAAGTATCACTCCAAAAGAGAAGAGCCCAAGTGTGGAGGAGAAGCCCAAGCCCAGCAGCAGCAGTCCCTCAGCACCCAGCTCAGTCCTGCCGGAGCTGAAGGTAGAGCAGCCAACTGAGGAGAGGCTTAGCGAGAGGAGACGATCCAGCCAGAGCCGCCGTGGCTCTGAAAGGCATGGAACACCTCCTGCCATATTCCAGGGCCTGTCCAGAGAGAAAGGTAAGGAATGTTATGAAGTTTAATTGTATAATACAGAGAATGAATGACCGAATGGTTAACCTGTACGAAGCAGCACACTGGGAAAATGTGAGCACCACTTTCACCTAAAATATCAATTAAACTGAACATGTTGGTAGAAATGATAAAAATAAAAATAGGGTGACAACAATGTACCATAATGTTGTGATATTACAGTGCAAAAATGGGACAGTGTGCATCGTGGAGAACTGTCATGGCGGGTTCCACGCTCCTCCTGCCTCCCAGCATCAGTGTCATTAGAAGATTATGCAACATTGTGCTTCAGTTGTTTTTCTACATTCAGATTTTGGTCAAAATATCAAATCGTCAGTCCAGTTTCATGAATCCAGAAATGTGAATTGAATTGTGGACTGAGTGTGTCATTATATCTTACATTTAAACCAATCAACATTCATAAATGGCCAGATTAGGCCCAAATGTCTGCAATCTGGGCAGTTACTGACTTTTACGTGTGTGTGTAATGAGTGAGTAAAATCATGTGAAATCCCATGAAGTGAGCTTGGTTGGGAGGGGGTCTGGGACAGCAGAATTTACTTTTGAACCCTTACAGGGTGTCATGGGCCTAATTCTGTGAAACACTGGTGAAGGAAGGTGCCCACTTGAAGAAACTTGGCAAAAGCTGGTGAGGTAATGATTGGATAATGGGGGACAGTAATCTGCTGTGCCTAATGTGTAACTGTAAGATGTAGCATCTTGTCATTTCACAGAATGTAAAATGTTTTAGGAAAGGCTGCTGATCGGTTCATAAACAGGCACTGGAAACTTATTTGTTCAATATGGGATCATTTTTATCATCCTATGTCATCGGTTAACAGAATTGTGGCTGATCGAATCATAAACAGCCACAGTAACAATGAAGGGAGGTGCCAACCTGAGTTTGCAGTTTAATGATTGTTTAGAGTATGGGGGAAGGGAATGGATTGGGCGCTGTGTATAACCCCAGTGATTATGGGCAGGATTTGTTTCATCTAGGCATGTTTGTGCATAGAATTTGTGTGTGTGTGCATGTTGCTCGAGTTACTCTGACTGTATATAAGACTACGGCCATACAGTTGTCAAGCAAGCTCTCTAAGCATCGTCTCGTGCCAATATTAAACTGATCCCTAAACAAAGATTCCTATGCTGAAAATGGAAGCACTCAGCCCTCACCTAAGCAGAATAAACTTCAGATTTGTAAGTATGATTGTATTTACAAAGCGTTTCACTGCTGAGCAAAGACACACCTTTATTTATGGATAGTGTCTTGCCTTTTAAATATTTACTGATTTTTTTTTTTCTTTTTTCTAAATAAGGTTCTGGAAGTACTGCTGGGTTTCCCCGGTGATTCCCCAATGATTCTGACTTGTGTACGATTTTATTTGGAGTAAAAAATAATGGGAGGCTTGTTGTGTTCTTAATGCATTACTGTTTTGAGTAACTATTTTGGTGAACTGGTGAACTTACTGGCCAGCACTTCTGCCCCTTGTTATTGTCTTAGTCATTGTTATGTAGCACTTATCTAATGCTTAAAGGCCTGTAAGACCCTAAAAATAAATCTAGAGTGGCCGTGGCAAAGTGGCCACTCCTTGCTCTAGGGGAAAACCATGCAAAGACATGACTCCCGCAAGGAGTACAGGAAGGAACCTTTGAATGCACCCAGCCTTGAGGGCAAACCCATCCTGCTATAAGCTTGCTTGTTAGTAGTAAAAAGTTATCAGAAATATGTCAAAAGTAACAGAATTGTGTGACGAAATGCATAATTGTAGAATATACACATATTTTCAGGATGTTACCAGTATGACCCACCTAAAATCTTTTTCTTACCACCAAATAGTTTGCATTTATCACTTTTTACACTTTTGTAATACAGGTGCATGAGTCTGAAAAAGATTTTAAAGGCTTTGTTTCTAAAATCAGATCTAAGCAAGAATTTGGTATGTGCACCTTGCATAGCACCATGTCTTGCAATGTTAGGAACGAAAAACATGTGAAAGGTTAAAAATTTGGTTTAGATACTGTATAAAAATTCATGAGAATGTATAAGGTATTGCTCAAAATACTAACCAGTGCAGACATTAAAACATGCATAATATAAATGTAATATAATATGTGTATTGCACTATATTACAGACCTGTTAAATATGCTTTTACATCAGATTGGGTTAGTTTGTCTCATCAAAAAAAAACAAAAAAACACTACCCTGCAGTTCCCTCGCCCTGGATTTGACGTGGTTTGTTGCGTTGCAAGTGACACAAAAGACACTTGAAATCTGATTTGAACGTCTACAGCATGCAGACTGAGACTCATCTGTACAAATCTGATTGTAATCACATTTCAAAGTACCTTCAAATGTGGTTTGGATGTGATTCTCCAAAATCAGATTCCATGTGGTTTAGTGCTGTTCAGACTGTCAAAAATCAATCTGGATATGCCAAAAATCAGATTTGGTCTGGCAGTTTGAATGGCCTTTAAGGTTTTTTTTACCGGTAGGCTTTTCACTCTCTTAAACAAACATAGAGCCAGAAAGAGGATGTTCTATGGTGTTTTGTGATGAAATGGCTGCTTTTAGCTCTTTTCCAGAGCAGCTCAAGGTCTACCCAAGGTCTGCCATAGCTAAGGTGGTGTTGTTAACCAGTACACCAGTCACACTGTGAAGGTCCAGTTTGGTGCAGTACTGTACAGTGAACGTGATGATATCTTCATTCTAACAGTCATGCAGTGTGCATGCTTTCCCTATTTGCTCTCACAGTGTTAGTAATAGTAGGGCTTATCATAGAACTTAGATCATCTGTTTGAGTTAGAAAATAAGGGTAGGACAAAGGAAGCTGGATGAACTAAGGGTGTGGACTGTATGCTTTTCATGACACATAAGCTCTGTACTATTTTACACTGTCTCTTTTACACACCCACACACACACACACACACACGCAGGCCCACATTTTCGGGAGGCATTCCCTGCCCAGAAGTTAGCAGTGTGCGTCACTGATCTTGTATAACAGCAGTTCATGGTCTGACCTGTCCAGACAGAAATCCAGACAGGAATATACAGCATTCTATTGCTTACCCAGTCATATAGCACATAACGCTATATAGGGTAGTGAGAAGGTTGACAACCCATTAAAACGTTTGTCTTCTTTAAGATTATTTAATCATACAGACATTTGTTCTTTGATTTTAACAATATTGTGTGTTTACATGCACAGTATTCTGATAACTGCTGAATATATGATTTTGTCAGTAATCTGATCAACACATATACATGCACTTCTGTTCAGATAATGGAAAAAATATCAGGGATCTGCTTTGCAACCAGAAAATAAGCTCATAGAATCAAGCCACAGTATGAATATACATCATTTACAAGATGAAGAATATTTAAGTCTTTTTAAATTTTGTGTATTGTTGTGCTGTGTTAAATGCTGTTTGCTTATTTCCGATACCCCAGAAATCCAAGACAACTCTGGTTAAAGATTTAAAAATCAGATTATTAAGATAAAATCCAGCTCTTTTTATTGGATATTTTAGATTTACATTTCTTGGGTTTCTAGATCTTGCTCTGATTTCTTAAACTAAAAGAAAAATGTGATCATAGATCATAAGCTTGATATGACCAAGTGAATACATTCCATCTCCTAGATCATAAGCACCAGAGTCACCTCTGTATGTCCTCGTGCAGTGCTGTAGGGGTTTGTGTCATGCTGAGCTCCAGAGGGAATGCAGTGTGTGAAGAAAGCAAAGCATCCATCATGTCTCTGGCTCATAATTACAGAAGCTGAAGCTGAGGTATGTAAGCAGTTGTAACCCTGTCCTGAGCTGAGAAAGTCTCCTCAGTCCAACTCCTATTCTAACATTCTCTGTCACCTCTGATGAATCTGCAGCATGTGGTTTAATAGCTTTTTGAAATTGTAATTTGAACATTGTCAGATCTCACTGGAATTAACAGGTCTAAGCCAACCCCTGAAAAACGACCCCCTAACATTATCCCTCCCCCTGCATAATTTTACTTGGTCTGACACGTTTTTGCTTGAGTTTCTGTGGTTCCTAAATGCTTCACAGTGGATCATGAAATCTCTATAACAGTAAGACACTGGAATTCAGTGAGCTCTTTAGAACAAGCCGTTCTTCACTTATGTTTGGAAAGGCACACTGCATGCCTGGGTGACGCATTTTATTCACCTGTGGCAATGGGACTGAATTATCTGAATTCAGTGAATAATAGGTGTGTCCCAATACTTTTGTCCATATAGTGTATCTAGTTAGTGCACACTATCTAGACTTGGATGATGCAAATGATGATCCTTGGCCTGGGTTCAGATATTGACTGTGGGTCCCATCTGCTCTGTTCTTCATATAGCTTATAATATAATAAATGAGTATCTAAATATTTACTCTTATTTCTTTATGTTTTATTTTGACTAAATATATTAGTCAGTGTATTTTGAAGTGTCCATGTGTGCTGTGTAGGATCAAGCTTGGAGCATCTCCATATGACTCACACTGAGTGCAAGGCTTCTTTCATTTGCCAAGCCTCACTGATTAGTGCTGCCCCCATGTGGTTATTGGGCCACACTTCAGCTATAAGGATGGAAATAACATGTTCAGTCAAGAGCAGATAGTCAGGCAGGTGATGATAACATTTTATTTTTGGACTGGGCTAAATAAACCTCTCATGTTGCCATTTTTGTCTCTCAGAGAGTGGTTTGGTGTTACTGAAGCACATATGGAATCTCTGTCAGTGGCTGACACTCTGTGATAACTGTGAGAGCTCTAAATGATGGCATTTAGCAGTAATGCAATTATAATGTCAAGTTCAACACTGCTCGTGTCTCTCCACACTGCACGTGAGAGGGAGGAGAGAATGTGAGAGATTTTGTTCTTTTCATTATTGCAGTCAAGAGGCTTCAGTGCTGATGCTATTTTCAAAGCAGGTACACAGCAGGCCTGGGATTTTAATGTTGGTGGCCATTGGTGGTACTGGTGGTAACAGGGTTGGTTGTGTTGCTGTGTAACTGTCAGGAGACTTCCTATGTTTAAAACATTTAGGATTAACTTGGCCAGTGTTTCTCAACCCTGGTCCTGGAGGCACCCCTACCCTGCTCATTTTAGCTTGCACACATTCTGAAATATGCAGGGTAGGGTTGCCTCCAGGGCTGAGAAACACTGGACACTGGAAATGAACTAATACAAAATGCAAAATGTAGCTGTACATACAATATTTGCATTACATTAGTATGACCTCTTTAACACACTTGCTCTAATTCTACACATAGACTGTAAATTACACAATAAATACACATAACTGTCATATTTTGCGGTGTAATTTGATTTTTGTCCAGTTGATCTAGAATTTGTGCAGTATTTGTAGTTCGACATTGGCCACACAGGCAAGATTCCTTAACACAAAGTGGTGTGAGGCAGATGTGTGATGATTTAGGCATACAGTTTGCCTGATGCTCGTTCATAGCTATAAGCTTCAAGTGCCGGTACTTTGTAGATCTAGTGCAAAAATAAAAGAGGAAACTCTTTTTCTTCTTTCTGCCAAAAACGTTCAAGGTACAGGAGAACACAATGGCCATTTCGAAACATTTATAAACTGTAAAAATACTGTCATCTTAATTCAGACCGTTTTGGTCTGTAACATCAGGGGCTTCATCAGTCAGTCAGTCAGTCTTTATCTGACCACGTCATCCTGAATAGAGTCACAGTGGATCCAAAGCTTGAGGTTCAATTCCCTTGAGGTTCAATTCCCAAACTCTTTCATAGTTTGCTATTTGAGCATTTCTATGCATGGTTAAGTCAGCTGACCATTCATAGTCCACAAAGCACTGTGCCATCGATTGCTCCATGGAGCTTTTGTTTTTGTAAGGCCAGAAGGCCTTTAAATCGGGCAATGAAACACTTGACATTATTAACTCAGTTGTTAATATGTTAATATATATTTTTTTAAGATTTCATGTTGAAGAGAGCAAGAAGATGACAGCATACATTCTATTAAGTTATCATTTCATTTGGATGCTCAAAGTTGCCCTATTCAGGAATAACCGTTATAGAAAATGGATGGATGGATGGATGGATTTGGAAAGATATGAGAGAACCTGACACAAAATGTTTATTATGGTGTTACTATTAGGTGATAGGGAAGAACGGAATAACTCAAGATCAGATTACAGTATGCAATTCACCATGACATAATCAGAGTACACTGCTGTATTTATCAATAAATTGACCTGAAATGTGCTCATACTGTAGTTATCTAGAGCCATTACACTAGGAAAGTTTAAACAGTTGATGCAAAAACATTTCTTTTACCAAAATGATCCAACATAATTTTTTTCATCTGAATAAAGGTCACTTGAAAGGTATTTATGAGGGTGTTGATCTGGTGTAAGTGTAGCAGGCCCTCCCATTTTGCTCTTTTTCGCCATGTTAATGGAATGAGGTCAAACCTCAAGCTCAGATAAAGTTATTGATACTCACCTGACTTGACAAGGTTACAAATTCATCTCTAAAGGGTTTGACCCTCTGAAAGAAATTCAGTACCACTCATACTCTCTCATACCAGCTCATCCATCTCGAGCATGGAGAATAAATCTATAGGAAGTCACAAAGAACCCCAAAGTAGCATCTAAGGAGCTGCAGGCCTGTGTTGAATTAAGTAATGGCAGTGTTTTTGAGTTCACCATCAGCCACAAACTGAACAAACACATTGTGCATGGCAGGATAGAAAGGAGGAAAGTTCTGATCTCCAAAAAGCACACTGCTGCCTGTCTGAGGTTTATACAAAATGACATGTATAACAGAATTCCAAAAAAGAGCTTTTTATGTAGATGGAAAGCATTATGATTGAGGAAAGTTAAACACAGTGTTCCCGTATAACCTCAACCCAATCGTAAAGCACAGGGGTGGCAGGGGACCAGGATACTTTGCCATTATTATTCAAGGAGAATTTCAGGGCATGTGCAACTTAATTGTCAAACTCATCAACATTTTCATCAGCATTGAAATTGAAAGTTACAGAACCATTTTTGTTGCTATTTAGAACCCTTTTCACAAAGGTTCTATGTAGAAACCTCTACAGTGCATTCATCTAAAGAACCTTTTCACATAAGTGCGTACCGTTATCTTTCTTGTTTGGACACATCTTTGGCCACAGGGCAAGAAGGGCGTGTCTGTGTGTGTGTGTGTGTGTGTGTGTGTGTGTGTGTGTGTGTGTGTGTGTGTGTGTGTGTGTGTGTGCCATGTTCGCATTCTGTGCAGGGTGTGGTGCAGTAGCCTCTAGTCAGAATGTACCTCCTGCCCCGTAGAACAGTCTGGAAGACTGGAACAATTGTATGGCTGTTTTTATTCCCAGTTGTGCCAGTAGAGGGCCCAGTACTGCCCAAGAAACTCAAAGACCTACACGTCTGAGTGTCAGCACATAATTACATTACTGTGTACTCACTCCTGTAAAAATTGCAAAATTCCACTTTCTTTTCATTGAAAACTTGAGTATTGACTGATCCCAGTTCAAGATTTATATTCCTTAAAACCACAAGCTTTTAACTGAAGCACTTCATTTAATATCACCATCTAAGGCCCTGATCTGATCATAAAATTGAACTTTTAACACCTCGTGCTGTTCTGTTCTCTTATCTGCGCCTGTCAGAGCTGGGTCTCGGGTCTGTGAGCAGCAACACGACCAATGTGTCAGTAACAGTGCCTCCAGTGTGTTACTGCGTGTTGCACATGGTTAGGGCGTTGACCTCCCGGCACTGGGGTCTTGTGTTCAAGGCTTTATTTGGGTGGAGTCAATGTTTTTCCCGTGTCTGTGTGGGTTTCCTCTGGGGACGCCAGTTTGCTCCCACATTCCAAAAACATGTCCTGGTGTGTGTGAGTTAGTGTCAATGTATGTCTGTATGACCAGATAAGGATTGGCACTGTATTCTGGGTGAATCCCTCCTTAGTGCTCGATGCAGTCCTCCAGGTGGACTGTCATTTTTGGTGGAGAGCACAGTGTGCATGCTTCTTGCAGGTGCTGACTGTAAAGTGTTCGTGGGTGTCTAGAAAGGTGTTATATAAGTATAACAAATTCAAGTTTTCATGTAATGTCTGGTCCAGCATTTGCTGCTCTTGTCTGCCTGATATCCCTTGATGAGGTGTGATGGCCAGAATGTCTTGTTGCCAGAACAGAGACGTCAGTGTCTGTTATTACCTGCAGAGGCTCAGCGTGTTCCATAATGTATAAAAGGAAGAGTAACGGGGAAGGCTGGAAAATTAGTGTGCTGGCTCTGATAATACAGCAGTGAAATGTGCAGGTGTTTTACAGGGTACAGACCTCCACAATAAGAGCAACAGAACTCCAACTTATGTGGAGTTGAACAGGAAATTAAATTCTTTCTTTCTGTGTATGTGTGTGTGTGTGTGTGTGTGTGTGTGTGTGTGTGTGTTTGTGTGTGTGTGTGTATGTGTGTGTCTTTCTCTCTCTATCGTTGGCGCTATGGCCTGTAGTCAAGTGGTGTCAAGAGGCTGTAAAAAATGGAAACGACTGTGGTATTCAAAGACTGAGTTTGAATTGAGTAGCTGTAGGAAGAAACTGTGTGCACACCTTTCATTCCTTTCTTCGCCTCTTTTTGAATGTGTACATTTTTGTCACTGATGCTTCGTGTCTGTAGTATATTCACTATGTGAGTTAAATTGCATACTTTTTAAAGCTGACACATTAGCCCTCATTCTTTGTGCCTCGAGTTAAACAGTAACCGAACGCATTACAGGCGGCTACGTAATTGCTTAGGTATGAAAATTCATTATCTAATCTCATTTGAATGTGTGTCTCAGAGCATGGCTGGAGTGTCTTAAAAGCTCTGCTCTTGCTAGTCATCCTGATACAGGCAGGTCGTTTAAAACCTGCTGAAACCATCATTATCTGTACACTCTTGTAAGCACTTTCAGTGGATATTTACTGCCGTGACTCAGGTTCTGGCACGCCACTTAATGTCCATTAATGTTCGTTTTTTTTTTGTTGTTGTTGTTTTTTTTTTTAAGTTTTGGTTTTTTAACCCACGTGACAGTATAGCATCCATATTATCGTTGTCATATCCAAATCTTGTATCTCCAAAATTTTAAATACTTATACAAAATAATAATTACTTACAGTCAGATTTGGTCCAGACCTAAAACAAAGTTTCATATTTCTGTGCTCCTCCTGTCTTTGGACTGGAGCCAATTACTTGTCCGGACCAGCATTCCGTGTTTGGTCTTGCACCTTTATACCTAGCAACCATCACAATACCATTTGCAACTACCTTGCAAAAACATGAAACCTTAATACTATTCCATAAAACAACTTTTATTACATATTATATTATGCATTATATTATCATATTTACATAATATATTATGCATTTTCTAACTATATATATATCAGTTGGAAGAGTAATCAGAAACACGAGTCCGGACCAGATCCACCTGAGATACAGTGTGCTGCATCAGGCTGTTCTGTTTGCAAACCGGATCCGTTCTGTATCCGGGCTGCATCTCTTAAACGGAGGTGACTGTTTCGCAGATCCGAATTGGAGTCACTTGCTATCTGGGAAGAAAAGAATACCATTCCAACTGTTAAACATGCAGGAAGCTCGGTTTTGGGGCTGCTTTGCTGTGTTTGGCACTGGGTGCCTTGTTTGTTTTGTGGACTCAAGGGTGAATCTTGGGGGTTAGAAAACCCCTACACAGGTCTAGTGAGTCCCCATAGCAGCCCAGTTGGGTTTAGATATTTTGACATTTGTTTACACACTGGTCTTAGTGTATTATGTGCTTTCAGTGCACCTCACGGTCTATGATGTGTGCATCTTTTGCGCTGCTTTCATCAGATCCTTGTGGCCATGCCCAAGGCATGCCTCACAGTTGTTCAGAAAGCTGTATGCCAGTCATATGTTCTTCTATGGACACTCTAATATAATGAGTGACCCAAAATACAAGCTAAATGTGAGCTGGACAGGTCCAGATATCTCAGTAAAGGACTACAAAAATCTTAATATAGTGATTGCCTGCAAAAGGGAAAATGGGATATAATTTTTGTCCATGAAATCTTCAAGATTTTGTTGTTATGACTTTATTAAATTTGGAATAAACAATAATGAATGTCAATTACTTTGTCACTTTCAAGCTTTTTGAATCTGAAAATTGGCAAATAATAAATACATTTGTTCATTCTTTGTTTATCACCATTAATTGTTGTATTTACATCACTGTTGGAAAGTTTGTGTTCAGAAGTAATGTTCCATTAATAGGTGTGCAAGTTATGTGATCCATGAAGCATAACTCTATAATAATCATAATTCTATATAGTCACAATGGTTATGATCACAGCCATAATTCTTATTTTATCTGTCCTTGCCTTTCACTCTAATATAAAATCCTTGTGCTTGGGTAAATCATTTGGTTGACATGTTTTTATGTTTGTACTCATCAAGCAAAAATGAATTGTATTTTGATCTGTAAGACCAATGCAGTTTGATTGATCTGCACTTTGGATAGGAATATTTTCCCTCATGGGTTGTTCACTGCATTAGCTCATAAAGGTATGCCATTTAAGCTGCTTAGAGGAAAATGGTGCCAGCTGGAAGCTCTTTAACCAATACTGCTGAATCATTCACCGTACAGTATGATGTCACATTTGCAGTGACACACGGTGACACATATAGATACAGTCACTATTTATTTCTTACTCTGCTGGATTTAAAGGAAAATATTTTTCAAACTCTGCTGGATTTAAAGGAAAATATTAAGTAGAGGGGAAAAATAAAACACTGGCAGAAATCTGTGCTACACAGTCCTGCATATGACCATCCCTGCTCTAGGATTACTTATAATCCTAACTCACATCTAAAAAAAAAAGAGATGTGACCTTAAACTAGATTAAATTGTGTTCTACATAATAGCTGCAATTGTCTGTCTGCAGGTTCAGGACAGAGAGGTTAAGCTTAACTGCTTTCTTATTGCCTGTCCGTCATTAATCAGATGTGATAGGTGAGTCCTTTATTGTAGAATAAAAAAAAATTAAAAATATATATATATTTGGTTGCCGACTGGCTGGATTTGGGACCACAATGTTTGCAACGGGGTCTCAATGGGTAATTATTCATCTATTGGTCCTCAGAGGCCCTCCCCAACAGTTTATTTTCCTCCTTCTTCCTTTCATCCTGTTTCTTATCCACCAGTCGGCAGCACTGCTATCCTTTACCACAAGCCATCCTTGCATACCCCCCACTCCTCTTTTCTGTCTCCACCTCCTCCTCCTCCTCCTGTGGGTCATTCATTCACCGGTGTGGGGTGGGGAGAAAGAGAGAGAGAGCGAAAGCGAGAGAGAGAGCGAGAGAGAGAGAGAGCAGTGCAGTGGAGCAGCAGCAGAACCAGCAACACTAGTGTGTTTAGCAATAGCTTAGTGTCATCCCTTCCCCTTACACAGCCCAGCATGCAGGCCAGCACCACCGCAGCCGCAGACTCGACCAAGATGGAGGGCTTCTGGAGCAGCTGGAAGTGCCAGGGTACTGTTTCTCTGTGTGTGTGTGTGTGTGTGTGTGTGTGTGTGTGTGTGTGTGTGTGTGTGTGTGTGTGTGTGTGTGTGGTGTGTTAGGGAGGGGCAGATATTGGGTTGGTCCTATTTGGGGGTGTCTAGGGAGAGGCAAAAGGATGAGGATGTATGTGCATGTCTTGATTGGCTGATGTAACAAAGAGGAGAGGGGGCAAGTGTGGCTGCACTTGGAGGAAATTGGTTGGAGAATAGATATAGATATGTAGATAGATCGATATACATATATAGATAGATACACTCATAGAGGACAGGGTGCGTTGCAGCAGTGCATCTTGCCTTTTGGCAAAGTATCTGCGCCATGATGAATATACAGCCGGCCCAAAGAGGGGGGTCAGAAAGAGCTGGGCACACCCTTCCTAAACCCCCCACCCACCACTCATCCTCTCTCTCCTCAGCATTTCTACATATCCATCCTTTCGCCACTCCTTTTATCCTGACTCCACATTCCCATCTGTCACAACAATCCCATTTTCTGCCATGGAATTGTCCTTCTAGTTGTGCTCACGGATTTGTGGCTGAGAGTTGCTCATTAAATTTGGCTGTCCTGGGTTGTCTAGATGTACCCCCTCCCTGCTTTGTGTCTGGCTGCCTGTCATGTTTGACGCCATGGCGACCGAATGGCTGCGATCGAGACGGGATTGGGGTGTGGCTACCTATGGCAAGGTTGTCTTGGTTCACATGGGCATCAGGAGATTTGCCACCCCTTTGTCATTATATAGGCAGCAGCTGGTGGCCTCTGCCAGTTGTGTTTTTATGTGTGTGTGTGTGTGTGTGTGTGTGTGTGTGTGTGTGTGTGTGTGTGTGTGTGTGTGTGTGTGGAGCTATTATTAGCAATCATTTATTTACCTGGGTGACTGTGGCAGCCATCTCTTCAAACTGTCCTGGTGCAGACAGGCAGCTGCTTATGGTTGTGTCCTAGAATGTTCTGTGGAGGAGGCTTTTTTGGTGGTTATTATGGCAAGTGTTTTGGGAGAGGTTGGAGGTATGGGAGATGGGTGCCCTGGCAAGTCAATATTTAAATTTGAGGGCCTACATGGGTGTTGTATGTGTTTTGGAATAAATCTGCAGTTCCCAGTGTTTCCATAGACCATTCAACATGAATGTAAGCAAGGAAAATCTGTCATATTTTCATATAGTGAAATTGATGGATCTGATACTGGAGAGAAAAGAATGAATCTGATTCAGTGCTACAATAATAGCAAACATTCTGTGCCATGTCATGTTGTTAGCTCTGTGTTTGCGGACTTTTTGCAAAGCCTACTTTTTGATTCTCATCTCAAGTGAACTGCATCCATTAAAAATAGCTTATTTTAGGAATAAGCTATTTTGATGTATCAGAATATTTTCATTCCTTAGATTCGTGAACGTATACTGTAACCATATACAGGTCTGTTAAAATGTATTTATGGGATGTATTATATATACTCTAAATGACAGGAAATAAGTAGCGGTTTATGCAGTGGTAAGACATTCCTATGGACCTAGCCATGGTTTTACATATCACCCTAATCCTCTGATGTCATTGTCCTCTGTGGAGGCCAATTGATTATTTGCATCAGGGAGATACACCTCAGGCAAACAATCAAGCTGGCTCTTAGATCAGCAGTTTCTGCCTGGTCTTCATTTTCAGGAAAGCTATCAGGAAAACCCTGCAGATTAGTGGCCATCTTGGCTCTATCACAGACATCGTACTGGTGGTACCTGGCCCAAATACACAGGTATCAGTTTTCATGAGGAGCATAAAATAGGTATAATTAAAAAATGGGTGTTCTCCGTGTTCTCCTTGTTTTGAACATAACTCAGCGACACAATGGAGTAGAGGTGCACAATATTTCTCAGTCCAATGCATTGTCCACTGATAAAAAGGTCAACTATAATTGATGGCTTATAAACAATAGCCAGTGGTGAATAATCATTTTCTTTTTTTTTCAAAATCATTGAAGTAGTTGACAACTCCCTTAGAAATGTCACTATTGCTCCACACACAAAATGTTCAATTCTGTCCTGGCAGGAGTTCCACAATAATACCACAAAAAGTGAGATAATCGATGTATAATTTGTATAATCTGTTCTATGTTCAATGCAGTACATTTACAGATCACATTTAAGGCTTATTTTCAAATACAAAAAATGATCAGTTAAGTTAAAAATATAGAATATTTTGGCTTGGTTGGTACAGAATAATAATATGTAAATACAATTTTGATGAAAATTTTCAGCTAGAACTTTATAGATCCAAGGGGACTATATGTTTTATTAATTACATGCATTGTACAACATTTTTCTTTTGATCAGTGTGGATTATAACTCATGAAAATCAGAAATCCAATGACTCTTTACTTTTCTTTTATTTTTATTTATTTTTAGAGAAGGGTGTACAATACAGAAATGTCCCAGAGATTCTGGATTCTGTTCTTCTCAAGACTCCATGAGCTTGAATTGAGACAACTAGGATTCTTGATTTTCCAATGAAATGTACTTTTATTTAAAAACAGGACTTTGGAGCATTAAGGGACAGTCCAGTTCATATTCTCCCAGGTAAGACATTTCTGATGTCTCTGCTTCAGGAGGGGCTTGACATTAGGAATGCTGCTGTTGTGGCTCATCTGTGCATTATGGCTTTTGATGCACTGACACACATCAGTTGAAGTTCTTGAATTTACTTTTCTCATAGGATGAGGTCATCTCTCTAGCTCATGCACCTTTTTCCCACCACATTTCCCTTTTTAGCAAACTTTCCATAAATATGCTTTGATACAGCTCTCTGACAACAGCCAGCCTTTTCATCAATGGTCTTCTGTGGTTTACACACTTTGAGGAGGATGTCGAGGATAATCTGGAAAACTGAGGTCAGCGGTCTTTTCCATGATTGTGGTTGCATTTGCTAAACAGACTCCGTATTTATTCTGTTTAATAGTAATTTAATCATAAATGTCTGATAATGAACTTTTGGTTTTCATGAGCTATAAACCATACTGATGAAAAGTGAAACAAAAAAGGTTTTACGTTTAATAATTTTAACATTTAGTTTTTCTTAAATTATGACATTCTGTTTTTTAATTGGAGATCCCTCCAGTCTGCTGTTAGTTACTCTAAGGACTTCACATGAAAACACCAGGAGAGATTCTCTTTCCATCACCAGACAGAGAGAAGACAGAACATCAGGCACCCCACATTGCTGTGTTGCAGCAGACTCTGACTCGGATAAATCCACCCAATTCAGTTAAATGTAGCTCTCCGCTGGGAGTAGCTAACCTAGAATTCAAACGGAGGAACCCTCTGACTGCTAGTTTGATTCCACAGAGGCAGAACGACTTGCACCAGCTCTAATGTTTGTCAGCACAGCACACCGAATTGCAACTCTAATTTAAACACTGAGACCTTGATAAGGACAACTTTTATTATGACACTGGAGTCACTTTTATGCCTGGTGCCAATGGGAGAGCTAGCTGGGTCAGAACACAAGCTGTGAAGATTCTATTTTTGAGATGGCCCGTTATAGAAGAAGATAGTGATGCAAATGATTGACCATATCATAAGATCATAAGAAGAACCACCAGCTTCATTCCTAACCCAGTACCATAGCAAATAAACTGGTGTATTGGTGTAGTGGCTTACAACACCACTCTCCTTGTAGCAGACTGGGGTTTGATTCCCTGGCCAGGCAAGTCCTACTTGTGCAGCACATGCACTACATTCACCTCCCCATGTATCATGATTCAAACATATGTTGCTCTGGAGAAGAGAGTCACACAAATACCATCATTGTAAATGTGGATGGAAGGGACTGTCATGACACAGAAAAGAGTGTCAGACCCCCATGCTAGAATTCACACTATTCATATTTCATAATGCATAGCTTTATGTACACGCCATGCTGATTCATACAGCACTAAAGCTGCACTGTGTTCTCTTTAGTCTGGCCTCAGGCTCTCAGTCACATCTTTTTGGTGTGCTATGTTATATGCCTTCGTTAGTGTTCCTCTGTAGCTATAAGGAACTATAGAAAAGTATCTTCAGTCCCATAGAGGGCACCAAGCTCAAACCCCATGTGTAGTTGGAGTAGTGATTAAACTGGGCATTTAATTACAGGTGATGTAACTGGCCTCGTTCTAATGGGTATTCGATAGCAGGATCGGCAGCTCCTGCATACTAACCATTTAACCAAAGTCCAGACTTGCAGCCTGAAAGCAACAGACTTGCTTACTAACTCTGTAGGATATAGTTAAAGGTATATATCCCTCTATAAAATACCGTTTGTAGGTTAGTTTCCCCACACTGCGTGTTTTATTGGCCTGTGTTATTGCTTTATCCGACCAGTTGTAAAAAGCAGATACAAAATATAATGAAACGTGACAGTTTTGGAGATACATATTAAGCATTTTGGATGTCTCTACTCAAATAATGTGAGTTTTAGAGACAATTTCTATTTGCTGTTGAATTTAAC
The DNA here is from genome assembly GCA_034509495.1 of Acestrorhynchus altus. Classification (NCBI taxonomy): domain Eukaryota; kingdom Metazoa; phylum Chordata; class Actinopteri; order Characiformes; family Acestrorhynchidae; genus Acestrorhynchus; species Acestrorhynchus altus. The sequence goes on along the minus strand of CM067503.1, from coordinate 43,509,284 downwards.
ACTGTTGAATTGTTGAACGTGTCATGTTTGGTTTTATTTTTTTCCCAATATGTTAAATTCATAACGTACGAATGTTGTTTTGGAAAGAATTTCTTAACGTCTTATCACAGAAAAGCAATAAAATGCAATTTGACAAGGTTTAGCCAAACTTTTTTTCTTCATTCTATTTTTTTTCTGATGATATTCATATAATATCCTTGCATAAATTGATGCCTATTTTACTTTTAACTTCAATTTAATGCCTCAAATGTGTTTCAGTATACCAGTTTCACTGTATTACATTGCAGTCCTGCTGAAAGCAAATGCAATAGGTGATTCAGTAACTTACTGCTGTCAAAGTGTGTTGTGTCATGTTTACACTGTAGTTGCACTTTAGGTACTGCGTAACATTATGCTGCTTTATCAATCTATAGATTTGATATATCGCAGCATGTGGTGCAGTTCTTTGAAGGAGCTGTCATCCCTGGCAGCTGACTGTTTGCTGAGTGTTCCTTTACAGCCCCTCTGTCTCCTGCCAAAGCTGTTGTCATTCAAATTGGTTGTGTGTAATTACGTTAGTCATGGGTTGAGTTATCTGGTGCTCTGTTGAAAGGGTTGGTATTTCCCCCTCTGCTGACAGAGAAATTGCACTGGTCTGCGTCTATAATGTGATGTAGTTCTTCAGGCAGCGTGATAACACTTGAATCTGCCTTGTGAAATTGGTGTGACCCAGGCCTGCTTTGGTATGGGGCATGTGTTGCTTGAACAGTGCACCAGATAACTAGTTCAAAATCCAATGTACACAATTTAGTTGTGTACTGTGTTCTACACTCCAGCGTTGAGGTTACTGAAGCTAAAACATAACGTCACCTTATATGGTGTCGTATAAGTCATCTTAAGGGGGACATAGATGTCTATTATATTTACTGAACCAAAGAAGTAAACTCTGGACACCAAATATATTTGGTCCATCTATGTTTAGGGTGAGTGGGGATTCCGTTAACTGAACAGTTATATTTGTTTATGCCCTATTGATTAGACTTCCGGCTCACACACAGCTCTGACCAGCGATTTAGAGAACAGCATGCATGCAGTCTTGTCAAACAAGCAATACTGATAGCTATTGATAGCATGGTTTCCAGTAAATAGCAGGGAATATGTATGAAAATATGTATTTTCTTCTTCAAATTAGACCACTAGAGTCTAGTTGTAGATGGAAGAAGCTAGTTGTACTTTTCTGCCCAATTAAGAGAATCAACAAATGAGCAACTTCAAATACTAGATTATGGTAAAAGTAAAGATAATCATAGAGGTAACAGTAATGCTAATGTGGCCATAACTAACAGTAATGCTAATGGTAATGATAACGGTGATGTTAATGGTAATGACGCACTAATATGTGTCCTTTTTGTGTTTATGTATGGTTCCATATTGTATTGATAAACATGGATAAATATAGTTATAAAGTTTGGATATAAGAGCAGGCCATCCAAACCTAAGTGAACCACAATATGGGAAGTACTGGGTTTAAAATGCAGTGTGCATTTCCAGAGCCTGCCGATTTTATATTTCATGTTTATTATGCTTTATAACAATTACAGGTTTTAGGTGTTTTTTTTGTTTGTTTGTTTTGCTTAATTATTCTGTTCTTTTGCGCCTCTTTATCATCAACACCAGGATAAATGTTATGAATTCCATCATCCTGGCCCTTTCAATTGCACTGCTTTTATAAACGCATTTAGTGTTTCACCTTTGGTCAAGGCTGTGATCTCATCAGGCCACCACTCTTACCCTATTTTCAGTCCCTGATCTTCCCCTTCCCCCTCACTTCATCAGCACCTTGGTACTCTGTCTGGCAGGCACATCTCTGTCTGACTGAGAGAGCGATGAATAGAGAGAGAGAGAGAGAGAGAGAGAGAGAGAGAGAGAGAGAGAGAGAGAGGAGAGAGAGAAATAAAGAGAAAGAGTGAGGGAACTACAGCTAGAGGGATAGAGAGCGGTCACTATGGCAACTGCATCAGCGCTCACCCTGCTGCACCCACCTCCCCGTTTCCGTGGTGACAGAGCACCATTCAGAGGAGAGTCTGCTCACAGACATATTTTCAGCAGGCACACTTTAATGAGAATTGCCATGAATGCTGGGGAAGCACTGGTGTCCGGAATTGGGCATGTGTGTGTGGGGGTGTGTATGCATGTGTTTATGTGCGTTACGAATGTACTTTGAGATTGCAGGATTGGAGTGGATGTAATTGTGTTTAAGCACATGTTTAAATATTAATGAGTGATGTATGATGGTCATTACTGCCTCATATATGCTCCCCTGTGTAAATAATATATGGTCCAGCTTTGTGGTCACTGAGCTTACACCGCCTACATATTGCATAACAGCATCTTTACCACGCCCTGTTGTGTGCACACTCACAAAGGACCCAGACGAGCAACCCAGGTGGTGCCATTGTGGGGGTTTCTGGAGCATTAGTTGCAGTAGCCATTAGCTTAGCATCGCCCAAAATAATGCTCCAGTTTTCAGCTGGCAAGCGAGACAGAACAAATTGGCACAGATCTTTCCAGATAATGAATATGAAACGGGTGCCTGAATGGTTATCAATACTAATGGATCATAAATGACCACAGAATCCATAATGAAGTGGTCATTTTTCATGCTGGTCTCTGCTCCACAGGCAGTTTTGTTCTCACGTCTGCATAATGACATAATAGTAACAAAGAAAACGGGTGCAGTTCAGGATGGGGGTGGGATGCAACAAATTGATATGCAAATATGTATCGAATGTAGGCCCATATGGCAAGCTATTCATGTAGTATGTGTCCAGACATGGCCTTTCCTTTTACACTGCAGGCAAGCTTTTTTAATATCATCAAATGGCCTTCTGGTACACTGTACTGTGCTATCAGAAATGCATTTTTGAGGCATGTGGTGTCTCTGACATCAGTAAGAAATCATGAAATAACTATTTCTATTGTGTGTTATTAAATCTCAAATTTCACAATCCAAGTATTTCGCTGCACTGCAGCCAATAAAACCAAGCCAGATAATTATTTTGTCAGTAATATTCAGCTGAAGAAACAACCTCGTCTGCCACCTTTAAATCAAACCATCCCAGCCTGGCGCATAGAACTGGGAGCTCCCATAATTGGGGCTGTGTGTGCCATTCTGAGTACCTGGTGCCAGTCTGTTGCCATGGCCACCATGCTGCCCTTGGGTGAGGATTAGGCTCCTCCAAGGGAGACTCAGGAATATGTGCAGAGGCCAGAGAGGGAGAAGTATGAGCAAAGTGGAGAGACAGATGGAGAGGTAGGATGAAAACCCAAAAGAAAGTAACCCCCTGCCTGCATTTTCACATATTCTCCAGACTTTCTCATATTGTTTGTTGTACTTATGTAAGGTTTTGCCTGTCAATTTCTTTACTGTAATTCTTGTCTTGTGGTCAACACACAATGGATCTGATACAAAGATAATAGATGTTTTACAATTGTTGCACATAGTCTGGTTGCATTGCGGTGGTCAGGTTACTGGTTAATGCTCCTTCCCATCTTCTGTGCTCCTGTTACCCCTCCTACCCCCCAGAGAGGATCTGGTGGCGTGGCGTGCAAAGGGTGACTGGCATCGTCCGTAAAAGTCCAGTAGTTTGCTCATGGTCCTTTTCTCTGACTTTCATCACAGACTCTGGTAGCATGACCAGGATTGTCCAATTTCAACAGAAATGGGCCATTTAAATAACATTCAAAATAACCACAAACATGGTGTGTTGGCATGTGCAATGATTAGGGGCAGGGAAATGTTCAAATGTGATACAGCACAAATAAACCTAGATTAAAAAGTTATATGTCAGCAAATATGATAGAAGTAAATGCACTAATGTATGGATTTGACCGTTAAAATGTCAGCTCAATTTGTTGAATTGTCAATATTTTTGTTATTTGAAGATTTGGATTAGCTGGGTCAGGAGTGTAGGAGTTTGGAGGTAAGACCTGCAAGACGACACCCTGTCGAGGCAGAAGGTTGATGTCCTCTTGTCTAAATATTGAGCTGACTCAAGATGAGACAGGAATTACAGTAAAGAAACATTATGTAAGTGCGGGGAATGAGTCAGTCTGCAGTACATCATCCCTGTCCTGAAAAAACCTCACACAATAATACCTTGCAATGGTAGTGAATGTCAAGAATTTTATTCCAGGATGCTGTAGACCATTTCTTGTGGTATTGGACAGCTGCTAGTTTTAAATGATGTCATAGGGGTTTGTGTGGTGAATGTATGTAACATTTCTTTCAATCACTTTATTGTTTGTAGCAGTTGAGCTCATTCGGTCTTCACCGAGTCAGCACAGCATGATGGATGATCTTTCATTCATTTACTTACATAGGCACTTTCTGTCTCTCCCTCTGCAGCTATGGAACTGTTGTACTGGCGGGACCTGAAGCAGACAGGGCTGCTGTTTGGAAGTGTGTTACTGCTGCTCTTCTCTCTGACTCAGTTCAGTGTGGTCAGTGTGGTGGCCTACCTGGCCCTGGCTGCCCTCTCTGCCACCATCAGCTTCAGAGTCTACAAGTCCGTACTGCAGGCTGTGCAGAAGACCGATGAGGGACACCCCTTTAAGTAAGACTTGTTTTTGTGAACCTTGCGTGTGCGTCTGCATGTAGAAGTTTCTCATGCAAACAAAATTATGATTCATAAATTCATAAATATAAAAAAGTGAAGTAATAAAAAGTGTGAATTTTAGAATTGTTCAGCATGAATTAGACCAAAAACCTTATCAGATTTTCACACAAGTACACCTGGTCATTTATCTTTGGAGGAAAATGATCCAGTATTACCTATTGGTGAGTGGCAAAAGTATGTGAACCTTTTTGATTATCAGATGATTTGAAGGTGAAATTAGAGTCAGGTGGTTTCCATTATTGGAATGACACTCAGGTGTGAGTGGGTGCCCTGATTTAATCAAGAACAATGATCTAGTCGCTGATTGTTTGTGTGCAGATCATATCTGGAGATGGAGATTTCACTGTCCCATGATCAGATCCAGAGGTATGCAGAAAATGCCCAGCGCTACATTAACAGCACTCTAAAAGAGCTGCGCAGACTCTTCCTTGTGCAGGACCTGGTGGATTCACTAAAGGTAACTCCCCCCACAATCCTGTGTCTGTCTACTCTTAGTAGATCGACAGCATAAGCAAATTTTTATCAGCGCGAAGGTCTGCTGATTGCCCTAATTAACACTGTTTATTCATTGTTTAGTTTGCAGTGCTCATGTGGCTGTTGACCTACGTAGGAGCACTTTTCAATGGCCTCACTCTGCTCATCATGAGTAAGAACTTAACACTTACTGCCTTTAATTCACCTAATATATGCAAACATTAGCTTTTTTGATTGTATCATTGATCAGTGTAACAGAACACTTTTACTCCTTCTCTGTAGCTGTGGTTTCTATGTTCTCCATGCCGGTGGTCTATGAGAAATACCAGGTAATTACTATACAGTCACTACAGTTTATATTACTCTTAATGAAATTACACTGTACACTTTTATTTTGGTATAAGACACTTTCTAAAATAGTTTTTGATGGGAGACATGCTCGTTTTGTGCAAGGCATTCCAGGCGGTTTGATAAAGTTCAATTTAAAGCAGTTACATGGCCTACTTAAGTATTTTTCAGTCAGAGGAATGTAAAAGCAAGCCTTTGATGATGAGAACATGTTGCATTCTGTGATTTCACAGGCCAAAGTAATCACGACGTGCAACAAATACAGTGTTACTATTGCTATTAGAGAATTAGTAGAGAACATTATAACTTAGTAAGCACTATAAAAAATTCAGAATCTACTTTAAAATATAACTAACATACAATAAATATTTTAAATTATTCAATAACTACTACAAAGCATGGGGCAGGTAGTGGTGCTGTAGGTAGTGTATGTGTCGTACAGGTCCAAAGGTTGTGAGTTTGATCCTTCTGTGAGGAGGATTCAGGTGTGTGTGTGTGTGTGTGTGTGTGTGAATGGTTGTGTGTGATACCATGCAATGGACTGATGCTCTGTACAGGGTGTAATTCTGCCTTGCAGCCAGTGATTCTGGGTCGACTCCGGACCAACCACGACCTTGTACAGGACAGAGCAGAAAAGAAGACAGATGGATGTTACAAAGCTTTCCATAACAAATATCAAATATTCAGTAACTACTAGATATTTTTATTCAGTAATGACTGTACAGTATTCAGACCATTCACAAGCATTCAGTTAACAACTATAAAATATTAAATAAAATGTTCAGTAACTATGAATAATGAATCTGTGGTGACTATATGGGATTCAGTACCTCCTACAAACCATTCACTTAAAAACTTAAAAAATGTTCAGTCTGCTATCAATCAATCAGTACCTACCATAAAATATTTATTCACTACCATAAACACCTGAACTCTAATTGAATAGTAACAACTATAACATATTCAGTTACTACTATAAACTAAAGTAACTCCTGAAAATTTGCAAGTAACTGCTGCTAAACTGATTGATTACATGTAAACCATCATCTTGTGGATATTATTCCAGTGTTGTTTACTAAATGTTAGAAGCCGTTGTGAAAATGTAGCGCTGTCTGAACCCTCTATAAATGCTGTGCCAATGTGCAATTACAATGTCTTCATCAGCTTTTTATCTCCTTTCTGTCTTTAGGCACAGATTGACCAGTATCTGGGCCTAGTAAGGACTCAAGTAAACGCAGTAGTGGGAAAGTAAGTCTTTACAGCACTTTCTGTTTGCATCTTCATAACCTCTGATTTAGAAAAATGTCTTCTGCAATTTCCCTTTGCAACTTCCCTCTGAGACAAAAAAAGTGATTCTGATTCTGATTCTGACCATGTGAATGTGTGTCGGATTTCACAGGATCCAGGAGAAGATTCCTGGGGCCAAGCGAAAGGCTGAGTAAAGCCCCAAGGGCAGCTGGAGAACGCAAGGAGGCCCTGACCAGCTCTTCCTTTATTATAGGGAGAGCTTAACGTTGGCCAGAGGGTTTCACAATACACACAAATACATATACATACATACACACATACATGCAGATGTCCAAGTTACTGGAGCATAGTTCTACTTTGTGCACACTGTGGTGTCTAGAGCAACAGCCAAGCCGTTCAGGAGAAGTCCCACCCTCGCCCAGTAACCATAGAGGAAAAAAAAAAAAAAAAAAAGACAAACGCGCTGTCACTCAAGCACTAAGCTCTAGTGAGGAAAAAAAAAATCAACTAAATATAGGAGTAAGTTGAATCAAAGACAAAAAAAAAGACAGAAAATGTGTTTTGTGTTGCTTATTAAGTGCATGAAGTCAAGAGTCTTAAGTGCTGATGCATTTCTTCTTTTCCTCCTGATTCCTTTGTTCTTGGCTTTCTCAGCTATGCTGAAGATGTTTCTCTGTAGTGTGTGAAAGATCTCTTCAGCTTTAGTGCTCTCCTGTGATAGTCTCTTCTTCTTCAAGAAAAGTTTAAAAAAGCAGCTTTTTTCGTCTCCGGGGGCGTCGGGTGGGGCTTCTCTTCTCTCAGTATACCTGAAAACTTACAAACTTCAATATTACTTAAATATCAGCTAGATGCGGTGACCTGCCAAGGTTTACCTTCTTTGTGTGGCACAAGAGCAAATATTTAGCAATGTTCTGATTAGATATGGTAAACTAACTTGTAGTGTGTTTTTTTTATATATATGAATATATAACTCATTACAGGAACTACAGCGACTCATGGTTTTAGGTACTGTTGTCAATCTTCTTTTAAGCAACATGCAAACGAATAAGAGAGACGGAGGAGGAGGAAGCGTAAAGTGAACGAATGCCAGCTTGGTGATTCTATCCATCTTTGTACTATGTTGAGTGTAGTTCTTCTTAGCCATGGACTCTTAACTATTTGCACTTAAAATGTACTCATCACTGAATGCGGAAATAAATGTTCTTAAATGTATTCTGTGTGAATGCTTTGTTTATGAGTGGCACATTTATTCCATGCGTGCAGTCATTTTTTTTAAAACAACAAATAATGTTAAATATTTAAATGTGTTTTCCACTAAAATGGCAGTATTCCTAAAAAAAATGGGGTCTGTAAAATACACTGTATGTTCTCATGAAAACATGAAGATGGCAGCACCACACACACACACATCCTACTGTATCAGGAACAGGTGGCACGGATGCGGATGCTGTGTTGTTCTGAGAGCTGCCAGACATGGCAGCAGAGCAATTTGTCCTTCAACCCACCGGGATTCCACGAGATCTCCAAAACATTCCCTTTTGGGGAATTTAAAGAGATAATCGTCCTTAAAAATACAGGTGATGCTGTAGTTAAGCAGTGATTCTGACACAATTATCAATAAAGCTTAGTGAGATCATCTTAATGATTAGAGAGGGTACGTTGTGTTTTGCTCACTCATCTATCTAAGAACGGAGGATATTGGATCTTCCTTTTAAATGTATTGAGAGATGGAGATCATATAACTAAACACATAAAAATGAAGAAACATCTTTTAAAACCCATTTAAAACATTTATTATGAATGTATTTCTCTTGTGGCTGAAGTTGGGACACATTTATTTCTTCTTAAAATGTCCAAAATTAGAATCAGGTTCACCACATCATCTGCAAAAGATTACACCATCTTTAGAGAGGTCTTTGCAGGAGCCTGTCTTATTTAAACCACAGACATCAGTTTGGTTTGCACTTAATTGTTGAAGAAAGTGGGATCACTACGGTGAGATACAAACAGCTCTTCAGGAAGAAGGTTGGAGATGCATATCATCCATTTCACTGACAGGAAAAATAATTTACAAATGGAGAACGTTTAAAACAACTGCCAGCAGGCCAGGTCAGGCTGTCCTATCTAGTTCAGCCCAAGAGCAGATGGCAAGATATGCAAAGAAGTCTCCAAGAATCCTAAAATACCATCACAGGACCAACAGGTTGCCAAAGTTCATGTCAGAGTGCAGAGTCAGATTTTCATGGGGAGCAAAAAAAAAACACATCATTGCGAAATTTAAGTTTGCCAGAGAACACATAGACAAAGAGCAGGACTTCTGGAACAAAGTGCTTTGAACAGATGTATCCATTGTTGAATTTTGAGCATAAGAACCTAATACCATCTGTGAAACATGGGGGTGAAAATGTCATGGTTTGGGGCTACAGGGCCTGGCAAGCGCTCCACCATCCACTATCCATCCTTGAGGAAATTGTGAGACCGTCTATCCAAAAACTGGAGCTGAAGCAGGGGTGAACCATGCAACATGATAATGACCCAAAAATTTCCAGTAAATCCACTAAGGAAATTCTCAAAAGGAAGGAATGGAAAATTCTGAAATGTCCACGTCAAAGTCTGGATTTCAATCTCATGGAGTGATTTAAACTACACTGTAACAATTCTCACAGGTAATGTTTGAAACTGATATATATATATATATATATATATATATATATATATATATATATATATATCTAATTGATATTATTTCAGGTAAAGGAGAAAATACCAGCTATGAGGGCAGAGGGTGTCCTAACTTGTCCTAAAACCAGAAGTCATTCAGTAGAAATTGGCACATTTTTAAATTTCAAATCAAATCAATTTTAGTTTATTGTCACATCACATTATTTTTTGTTGTTTTAGCAAAGATGATCCAATTACATCACCTGCATCTAAAAATATTGTTTGAAACAAGATGTCAGATTGCAATGGTATTCTGAAGAAAATGAATTACAGTTTAGACTATATGGGTAATATTTATTATAGTGTTTAATATTTAATATTATTGTATTATTATAGTGTTTTAAGTATCGCATGGGTTTGATGCAACCTGCCAGATGTCTTGGTATGGAGTTGTAGAAGTTCCTAATGGTGTCCTATGATAATCCTTGAATATATAATATCTTGAATATTCTCACTCAGTTCCTGTAGATTTTGCAGTAGGGGTGAAGTGTTGATAACCTTCAAAAGAATCCCACACCTTGACAGGGATATGTCTGACAATGCAATGGCCATGAAATGGCATGGGGGATCACCATGGCATAGTTTCTTATTGTTTATACAGTTTATTACAATTTCATTCTACCAAGAAGAGTTTATTACAAGAGTGAAGCTGTTGTAAATGAATGCACTGCAGACAAGACCAGCCAGGCGATGCAGACTGGATGTAATTTGTGTTTCATTAGGAGTGCTTTTGGGTGCACTGACACATGGGTTCCATTTACGGGACCCACTGTGCAGTTAACAACCCAGAAGGGGCCCATGTTTAAACCCATCTGTTCCTATCAATGGTGGACATCCTTGGTGGGACCAACATGGAACCTGATGAAAAACTTTCTGGTTCTCAAATAACATGCCCATGCCTGAATTGGTAGCTGGGAATCAGAAAGTTTTATTGTCAGGTTCCATGTTGGCCCTACATATGTATGTCCACCATGCATATATGGAGTTTTCTAAATAATAATAAAAAAATGTAATTACTACCCAAAAAAAATACAATAAAAACAACTTACATATTGGATTTTTTTAAAGAACAATGAAGTGAATGTAATGGCTCCTAAATTCATGCCAGGATTGACTGGGACTCTATGATTTTGAACATTGTTATTAAAGGCCTGCTTCTGGAAAATTCACCAAGCACAGATCAGAGAGAGCCTGTTGGTCCAGAACTGTTGGAAGCCCAGTGTGTGGATGTGAACTGGAGAGTGGACCTGCAGACTGCGTCCAGCAGGGGAAGCACACCCAACTGCCCAGTGGCCCCAGTGTAGGTGGGACTGAGCTGGAACGGACAGATGATGGGAGATATCCCAGTCGGCATATAATATACAAAGTCTTTTATAAAGGGCATCAGTAGCTGATGAATATGAAACCTTCATGAACCTGTCACACCTACACCCTAAGCCCATCTGAAACCATGTTACTGTACACGAGCATCCTTCATTCTGAAGAGGTTCAGCACAGTTTTATTTACTTTTTGTGCATTTATTATTATCTGCATCCCTCACTCTGAACATTGCTTCACTTTGTCTTTGCCAGTTTGCTGATTTCCCTGCCCAAACTGAACCAAGTACGTTTGAGTCAATAAATCACTGTGCCTCCACTCAGTGCATGAGGCTTGATTGTCCATTTAAAGGTCATCTGTGAACTAAGATGTTTTCAGGAATCCCAGATGAGTCTGATCGTATGCAGGTTTGAACATAGGTTCTGCCTCAGCCTGGGGCTGAATCACAGGGTCAAGCTTTGGATTCCCTCTGCTGGCGGAGAAAGAGAACAGCAAATGTAGTGAGGACAGAAGTGGCACTACTGATATGAGGCAGAAAGGGGTGAGACCTGTGAGGTGATGGAAGGTAAAGCAGCAAAATGAAGAACAGGGTTGAGGGCAAGTCACATCTAGACCTAGTTTGCAAAGTAAATATTAACAAAAGAGTAAATATTGTTCAAAGAATATTGTGCCAACATGCTAGAGCTTTCTGCAGGTCTTCGGTCATCAAGTTCTTTGTTTCCCTTCCTCTGTTCTGCAGGGATGCCAAACTCGATTTGTTTTCCTTTTAAATGAAGCCCTGACCTTCTTTTTACAGTCAAGGTCTATGATGCAGAACAACTAAAAGTTCACCACAGTGAGAGTCAGAAGGAAGTCCCGCACTGTTCTCATGAGCAGACAGTCACTGTGGGCCACTAGGCCTCAGGCAGCCAGCTCTGCCGTCTGGGCTGCAGCTTTACCTGCATAATGGTCAGCTGAGCCTTAGACACAGATGGCCAAAAGCAAAGCCTGACTGACACATGACAGCTGCATCGTCTGATACACCCAAAAACAGGAACAGAGCTACACAGAAGGACAAGAGGTCTCCGTCCCTGTTTCCCTTTGACTGCTATCAGAGTGAAAACCCTGCAGAGGGAGCCAAACACTGGGCACTGAAGTGAGGGACACTGTATGTCCAACCATTTATACACACCTGCTCATCCAATGTTTCTTCCAATAGATGTTGGAATATTTCTGTGAGGATTTGATTGTATTACACCACAAGAGCCTTAGTTCTCAAACACCTCTCTAACATCTCTCACCTCTCTAAAATATGCAGAGCAGGTGTGCCTTCAGGAACAGGGTTGGGAAACACTGCTCTAACTCATCCCAACAGTGTTGGATGGAGTTCCAGCACTGTAGAGTTCCAATGCTCGACAATTCACTGCTCAGTTTTATACCCATCTGTCTGACACTGGTATTGTGCACAGTGGTATTAGGTTTATGTGCAACTACTCCACCATGTCCCACTCTATTGGACAACACTTTCCCTGGAGATTATGCAAGCTGTTTCTATAACTGAATGCTTAGCAAGAAGTTCAGCTTAACCTTTAGAATCCTAGGGCAATTTTGTGGGATATTTTCATTGTTTAATGTACTTTAATTTGCCAAAAAAAAAGTAGACAATTAATTATATGATGCCAGATTTCAGGAGATCCTAGACTAGTTTTTCTTCATTTGAGTTGTAAATTTCAATGAAGTTTGGAATATTTACAGAGATCATCCAGATCATCATTTTGAACTGAAAGTGCAATAATTATTTGATTGACATTGATATGTATTATAATATGTTATTCAAAATTCTTGACAGTGATTCAGATAAAAAAACCCCAACAACCTAAGTACAATCTCGGGACTTTTATTCTGAAATTTGAACACTGCATGAGCAAAGAAAGAAAACAAACAGCCCCTCCCTTCCCCTTTTCTTCTATAACCCAATATCTGGGTCAGTCACTTCATCAGCCCCACCCCCCTCTCACTGATCAGTCAGAGTCTGTATGCAGTTTGAGCATGTCCATGTGAATGGAGCAGTAAACATGCACTGCAATCGCCTTTGGAATTTAAACTGGGATTGAATTCAGTTGGAAGTGAGTGAATTTTAGCTGCTTTCTGAGCTGTATTACTGACTGATAATTCATCACTCAGTAATGAAAGACCACCATGGTTAGGGTGCATCAAAATAACTTGATCCAGCTTAAAAAAAAAAACATAACTTTTGTCATGAGTGTTCATGTTTTATCCATTAATCGATTCAATTAATCAAACTTCCTGTCATCATTAATATTCCAATTATTGTTGTTATTATTACTCCAATTTCAACCATCACTGCAATGAATGTGTTTAGGCCTTTGAACACTGTACTCCTTAAGGAGAGCAGGATGATATAGCAATAATTGAGGTTCAATGCTTTGTATAAATGTGAGCACTGCCCCCCAGTGTTAGACTCAGGCTATTACACAAATGTCCCAAATCATCACTGTCCCAGCACTGTTGCCCTGCCACTGGCAATGACATCACCCTCCTCGGCAAACAGACTGACAACCACAATTAGAGTGACTGTGTGTGATGGTGGGTGTGTTTGAGAGAGAGAGATGGAGCGAGAGACACCGTCATATAGCTAACACTGCCTGATGACTGTAGACTGACTGCGGAGTCCACAGCTCTTACACAGACAGACAGGGAGACAAAGAGTGTAGCAGCATTCCTGAAAAGACTCTGCTACACCATTTTCTCATTTTATGTACATAATTGCTATTACATACTTGTCAATTAGATGTTTTCTATGCCTGTCTAACCGTCTCTGACACGAGTGGATTTCTCTATCCTTTCAGCTATGTGATGTTTCAGTGTAAGCCCCCTCTGATCTAATGATGATGCAAAGCAGCCCCAAAACAATGATACTTCCAATACAGCAATACTGTAACTGTTACTGTAGGAAATAAGTGAATTATTCTACTATATTCCTGGAAGCCAAGACCAAGTGATGCCCGTGTCAGCAACCGAACTCAGCAAGCTCAAGTGTCCGATGGTCCGGCTTTAGCCCTCCACATATGGGCCAAATCTGGGCCACTTTTGGCACTTAATGTGGGCAACATTTGGACCAAACATTCATTGTTTTTGGTATTGTCCAGCTCTGCTACCTTTAACTTTAACCTTTAACCTTTAATACGGTTCTTTAAACAAACATCTCCAGGTTGCTTTTGTTTTTTGCTAACTTACTTGAAACTGTAAAGTATATTTTATATTTTTTTGTTTTCTTACATTCATTTGTGTACTTCTTGATGGTTGTTGAAGAAGCGAAAGGATTTCAATAATTAGCTTGTAATACAGCATTAGTCAACCCTTTTCCATTGCTTCCACTGTTAATTCATTAAGACATACAAAGTTTGTTGTCCACATGGGCACAACACATTCACATCAAACCCCCCAGCCTCGTTTTTGTTACCAACATAAGGCCCATTATGCCCATATGGCCACTTTTTCATTTTGACAGGTTTATGGGGGGTAATGTGGAAAATGTAGAAAGGTTCAAGGGGTTTGAATACTTTTTCAAAGCACTGTATGGCTCGGATGAGGGCCACATATGGGCCAAAGATTTATTGCTATCTGGGTAATTGTCTGATGAAGCTAGCAGGTCTAAAACTGTCTGGTGAAAAAGACAAAGTAAGAAAATAAACCAGCAATATTTCAAGTTTAACAGATTGATAAATATGGATCTGTAATACAAAACAGTGTACTGAATGTATGTGTGCTACAGCCCAGTGAAACCAACTCATCATCCATCCATCCTTGTGACCTAAAACTGCCACTTAGTCTCACCTTCTCAGGTCAGATTGTGGTTAGTTGAGAAGGGAAGGTCTTGCTGATATTCTACAAGTTTAGGCCTGCGGATGTGCAAGACTGCGACCAAGACAATCTGACGCCGGGCGACAGAGCCAGGTCAGAATATCCACCAGTCACTGAGAAGTGAGAGATGAATCACACATACGCACACAAAGACTGCCACTTTGGGTGTAATGAAGAGGGGAGTAAATATCACCAGAGCACTGCTTGCCCGCAAGGAACAAGGGTGACTCTTCAGTCCCATGAAACCCCTCATGCCCTCTTCCAAGAGATGGCACTGTCAGAACCTTTACATGTAAAAGAAGCATTCGGATCAGAGAAGACCTTCGGAGAAAAACAACTTAAGCCTATTATTCATTAGAGCTTGAAGAGTTGTCTTACTTACAAGTGAATTAAAATTGCACTGAGGTTAAGAACGGTTTTACTTTCAGCTCCTTACTTCATTTTTTCATTATTTTTCCAAAACAGAAAATATAGTTGATTTAGTTGATGGTACCTAACAAGAACTGCAAGCCAACTAGAATGCAAACCACATACATATCATAAACATTATGTTTATGTAAAAATAAATAAATAAAACACTCTTGATTGAACAGTCTAGCTGAACTTTATATTTTACACTATTTTATCAAAGTAAACAAAAACATTTATCTAGTTATTAAATACTTGCTAGTTTTATAAACTGAAAAAATGACTTGTTATGTATCAAAGACACATAAGACATTTATACAAAACTCACTCAATCTGGCTGGCACAGAAACCTGCGATGCATGATAGAAATACCGTTTTTAATATTATTATCCAGTATGTGTCATGCTTCTGTTCGGCCATGTTTCCCTGTTTGTCATGTCTTTGTCCCTGTCTTAGTTTGTCTTAAATTTTCCTGTACATGGTTCTGTTGTGTTTTCTGTCTTGTCTCTGCCCTGTCATGAAGTGTTCCCAGCCTGGATGGCTATTCAGCCTGACATTCTGTAGAAATGAATGGAAAAATGTGGCCTGAAAAAATAATGTTCTATATTGAAATCTTTTGAATAAACACTGCATGTTCAAATATTTAATCTGCCTCTCTTGCATCCTCATTGACTACCAAAAGTAGTTTGTTACTGTACTTAAGTAATTATGTCACTGTACTTTACTGTATGTATACTGTAAGTCTTGTTCCCACATTTTTACAAGAAATTGAGCATGTGTTTTCTCTTACTTTTTTGTTTTTGCTGGAATTAAAATACACTTCACCAAAATACTTTGAATGTCACCTCTTTGTGTTCACCTGTAATTAAAAAAAAATATATTCAAATAAACGTTTTCATGTTCTCCTGTTGGTTTCCTTCGGGAGCTGTGGTTTCCTCTCACGTTCCAAAAAGGTGAATTGGCTATTCGAAAATTGCCGTTGTATATACAGTATGAATGAATGAATGAATGAATGAGTGTGTGCGTGTGTGTGTGTGTGTGTGTGTGTGTGTGTGTGTGTGTGTGTTCAACTTTTCACTTTTTACTCTTTCTCCTTTACTTAAGCATGGGACTTTTATACTTCTGCTGATGTGTTAAAACACTCTTCACCATGTTTGAGATGTACATTTTTACTATGTGATTGACCAAATCCCATCTAAACTGTCCTTTGATTCCCAGATCATATTTCTCAGTAGTGAGATATTTACTAATGTTATTAAGTTGTACACTAAAGTATTCCAAATAGAGAGAAAAAAAAATATGCACATTTAATTCTCTAAAATGTAATTCCTAACATGGGAAAAACAGGGTTTCCTCACCTGAACATTAACCACATTATATTACTGTCATCTACTGAGTGACATCACATATCTCTATTAATTTTGCATCAAAAAAAGTAATTCACAGTCACACTGTGTTGAAAATACTTAATAAGTTTACAAAGCTGAGCTCAAACCACCAAACTAACAAACGTGAATGAAATGTTTTGTGAATTTAAACAAATTCACCCAAAAAATGAATGAATCAGTTCTTAATCTGACCATATTTTCAGGTTTTAGCACAGATCTGAGAAAAACATATTTGTGTTTTACTGTTAAAATTGTACTAACTTATACTATTTTCAGCCCAGAGTACAACAAAAAGTACTGATTATCCTGAGTGATGTGATCAGGGATAAACGTCGGTCATGCCTGCCGTTTAAAGAACGTTTAAATTGGATGGAACGAAGAGAGGCCTGCAGTTTGAGGTGATGGAAGATAGAAACAACCTAATCAAATAAACTGACCCCCATTTGCTGTACTTAGGAAAAGATTAAAAATTCTCTAATTGCTTACTGGTTTGATTATTCACTAGAATTCACTTGTGAACTGTAAAAGAGGCTTAAGAGGAACAGACAAATCTAACAAACACACCCTCTCTCATTAAGAGATTGGAACATAGATGAACAGTAATGGATGGATGACACATCGCTAGCCTGCTTGCTTATGTAGTACATGCAGGAACAGTGCTAAAAGACATTGGGTAAGTAGGTCAACTGCAAAGCCCTGCAAATGTTCTCTTCAGCATTCAGTCTTTATTGTAGTTATTAAATGTTAATTGACTAAAATCCATGCTACACAAATATACCATCACACGTGCTTATAAATGATATTTATTTGACATGTTCTTTACGCAAAACATACATATGATAAATATATACATTAAATATTTGATTGTGCTGAACATTGTTAATACTGATTATAGTTATAAGTTTCACCTTTAGTTGTGACACCCTTTTCTAAACTGACAGTTATCTACACTAATGCTAGTGTGCACAGATTGCTAGAGAGTGTTTTGGTTCATATGGAGTAGACAGAGGTCTGAATGCTGCACCAATCTCCAACAGAACCAGTACCAGGTGCAATACACTGATTAAAGGTCTCAGAGGGCCAAGGGGCCAGCAGGCCACCCAAAGGCCTCCATATGGCCACCAACTGCTCCGTGCAAGGGGGCTTTTTCTGTCTCTGAATGTTTTTTGCATGAGCATTGACATGGCCTACAGTGATTTGTCTAGCACTAAAGAGGCTGTATGACAGAACACGGAATTTTCCCTCACTTTGGAGAAGTAAAATGTGTGTAATTATTTCCCTTTATATTCCTGTACCCCATTCTGCTTTTCATAAAAATATGTACAGAACGTCCATCAGAGCATAGACAAACAATGTGATAAATGCTAACAACATCCATCCTGGAAGAAATCTGTGAATAAATAAAAATGTAAGGCAGTATTTATTGGTGGATCACAAATGTTTGTCTATCAACAGAGAAAGTTAAGAAGTCTTGGGAGCAATGATTATGTAAGAACATGCGCACACAGCGAAAAGGACTGGAACCATATCATTTCAGATCTGACAATAGTATGGAGGCCTCATAGTGACCCCTAGTAGTGACATGAGTGACACTAACAGTTCGGTGCAGGTCATCAGGCGGCATTTTATAGCAGAACAATGCTCATTCACACATAGGAAAGGTTTCCCAGGAATGTCTTGGCCAGATTACCACACTTTCTTGGCCTGTCTGTTCACCAGATTTATTACAATCATGCATTTATGGGACCAGCTAGGAGGTCAGCTTCAGCAACTTACAAGTTTGCAGGATCTACAGGCCCAGCTGCAACATCCATCCGTCCACCCATTTTCTATACCGCTTATTCCTGAATAGGGTCACAGGGGAGCCAGTGTCCAGCTGGCAACTCTGAGCGCAAGGGCAGGAAACAACCCTAGGCAGGGCGCTAGTCCATCGTAGCCCAGCTGCAACATCTGTAAGCAAATCTGCTGCAGAATCCCATATGGATCCTGAATGTTTCCATGACCAAACATATGTAATTTGCATCGACACTAGTGGCAGCACAAATGGATACAATATTGTTGTGGTCAATCCTGTGTCTACAATTTGCTTCCCACATTCTCTGCACTTTGCCACTCTTATAGTCCAGGATTTTGAACTCCCTGTGGCCAAGGTCTACTCTACTACTGATTTCACACTAGTCGGATACTGCAATAAATCGTAGGAAAAGGGGGCTGTGTCCCAAATCAACAAAAGCTCTGTCACTTTCTATAACTTTCACACACCCTGCCTGGCTAACGGAACGACTTAATTGTAACGATTGTTCACAAGTTATTATTCACAAGTCCCGATTCAAGTCACAAGTTATTAGGAAGGAGTTGTAAGTCGTTTTGCGACTCAGTGCCCATCTCTGCTGTGTACTGCGCCTAATTTAAGAAACAAATTTCAGCATAAAATGGCTGAATAGCTTGGTCAGAGCTAAATGAGCTGTTGCCTGTGACATCACAAAAACAAGATATGCAAAACAGTACACACAGTTAATTTATAATTCTTATCTTTAAGATGTATCTTACATACAGTGGTGTAAGTGTAATAGTACACATAACCAAGAATCTGTAAGCAGAAATCAGATTTACATATTCTTAATTTATTTACAACTTCTTGACATTATGTTAGGTGTTTGCATTTTAGACTGGACTTCTACAAGTAGGTGGTGATGATGATGAAGCCTATAAATCTCTGCACTGTCTCAAGATGTTTATGTTCACCATTTCTGGGGTTTTCATTCATTTACTTATTTTCATACTTTACAAGACTATAGCCGAGAACTGCGTATGTTACCCCAGAAAACACTGAAGATATTTAATGGGACACTTTCACATGATTTAAAACTGAACTTTGCTACATATTTCCGTTCCTAACTGGACTTTTGAGCCACAATCCAGTCGTGGACTGCTTTTACTGATGTTCAGTACAAACGTTAATGCAAATGTCAATTTAAATCTGTTCAAAATAAATATAATATATTCAGTAAATATGAACTTAGTGCAGCTTCTTCCACATGGTGCACAAACGCATACAAAAATGTACCTCTTTGCAGAATGGAATTGTCCACTTTCTTTGTTTATCGCTTTCTTTCACTCTCTGGTCTGATCTGCTGCACACACTCAGATGATTCAGTCTTACTCAGTCAGAGCCTGCAAGTCAGCTTGG